>BMAO01018827.1:0-15402 GCA_019973975.1 Trichonephila clavata | reverse complement strand
AAAAGTTATTGCAATGAATAAAATTTCACATTTTTGGATATTTTGGCAGGGGAGACGTCATGAACAGGGAAAAAATTTCTAACTCCTATTCCAACCAAACTCAATTTTCTTATTTAAAATCCGACGCTGATCACGAATACATGTAGCGCTTTTCAAAATTTCAATTAGATCAAAAGTTATTGCAATAAAAAAATTTCACATTTTTTGGATATTTGGCAGGGGAGACGTCATGAACAGGGAAAAAAATTTCTAACTCCTATTCCAACCAAACTCAATTTTCTTATTTAAAATCCGACGCTGATCACGAATACATGTAGCGCTTTTCAAAATTTCAATTAGATCAAAAGTTATTGCAATAAAAAAATTTCACATTTTTTGGATATTTGGCAGGGGAGACGTCATGAACAGGGAAAAAATTTCTAACTCCTATTCCAACCAAACTCAATTTTCTTATTTAAAATCCGACGCTGATCACGAATACATGTAGCGCTTTTCAAAATTTCAATTAGATAAAAAGTTATTGCAATAAAAAAATTTCACATTTTTTGGATATTTGGCAGGGGAGACGTCATGAACAGGGAAAAAATTTCTAACTCCTATTCCAACCAAACTCAATTTTCTTATTTAAAATCCGACGCTGATCACGAATACATGTAGCGCTTTTCAAAATTTCAATTAGATCAAAAGTTATTGCAATAAAAAATTTCACATTTTTTGGATATTTGGCAGGGGAGACGTCATGAACAGGGAAAAAAATTTCTAACTCCTATTCCAACCAAACTCAATTTTCTTATTTAAAATCCGACGCTGATCACGAATACATGTAGCGCTTTTCAAAATTTCAATTAGATCAAAAGTTATTGCAATAAAAAATTTCACATTTTTTGGATATTTGGCAGGGGAGACGTCATGAACAGGGAAAAAATTTCTAACTCCTATTCCAACCAAACTCAATTTTCTTATTTAAAATCCGACGCTGATCACGAATACATGTAGCGCTTTTCAAAATTTCAATTAGATCAAAAGTTATTGCAATAAAAAATTTCACATTTTTTGGATATTTGGCAGGGGAGACGTCATGAACAGGGAAAAAATTTCTAACTCCTATTCCAACCAAACTCAATTTTCTTATTTAAAATCCGACGCTGATCACGAATACATGTAGCGCTTTTCAAAATTTCAATTAGATCAAAAGTTATTGCAATAAAAAATTTCACATTTTTTGGATATTTGGCAGGGGAGACGTCATGAACAGGGAAAAAATTTCTAACTCCTATTCCAACCAAACTCAATTTTCTTATTTAAAATCCGACGCTGATCACGAATACATGTAGCGCTTTTCAAAATTTCAATTAGATCAAAAGTTATTGCAATAAAAAATTTCACATTTTTTGGATATTTGGCAGGGGAGACGTCATGAACAGGGAAAAAATTTCTAACTCCTATTCCAACCAAACTCAATTTTCTTATTTAAAATCCGACGCTGATCACGAATACATGTAGCGCTTTTCAAAATTTCAATTAGATCAAAAGTTATTGCAATAAAAAATTTCACATTTTTTGGATATTTGGCAGGGGAGACGTCATGAACAGGGAAAAAATTTCTAACTCCTATTCCAACCAAACTCAATTTTCTTATTTAAAATCCGACGCTGATCACGAATACATGTAGCGCTTTTCAAAATTTCAATTAGATCAAAAGTTATTGCAATAAAAAATTTCACATTTTTTGGATATTTGGCAGGGAGACGTCATGAACAGGGAAAAAATTTCTAACTCCTATTCCAACCAAACTCAATTTTCTTATTTAAAATCCGACGCTGATCACGAATACATGTAGCGCTTTTCAAAATTTCAATTAGATCAAAAGTTATTGCAATAAAAAATTTCACATTTTTTGGATATTTGGCAGGGGAGACGTCATGAACAGGGAAAAAATTTCTAACTCCTATTCCAACCAAACTCAATTTTCTTATTTAAAATCCGACGCTGATCACGAATACATGTAGCGCTTTTCAAAATTTCAATTAGATCAAAAGTTATTGCAATAAAAAATTTCACATTTTTTGGATATTTGGCAGGGGAGACGTCATGAACAGGGAAAAAATTTCTAACTCCTATTCCAACCAAACTCAATTTTCTTATTTAAAATCCGACGCTGATCACGAATACATGTAGCGCTTTTCAAAATTTCAATTAGATCAAAAGTTATTGCAATAATAAAATTTCACATTTTTTGGATATTTGGCAGGGGAGACGTCATGAACAGGGAAAAAATTTCTAACTCCTATTCCAACCAAACTCAATTTTCTTATTTAAAATCCGACGCTGATCACGAATACATGTAGCGCTTTTCAAAATTTCAATTAGATCAAAAGTTATTGCAATAAAAAATTTCACATTTTTTGGATATTTGGCAGGGGAGACGTCATGAACAGGGAAAAAATTTCTAACTCCTATTCCAACCAAACTCAATTTTCTTATTTAAAATCCGACGCTGATCACGAATACATGTAGCGCTTTTCAAAATTTCAATTAGATCAAAAGTTATTGCAATAAAAAATTTCACATTTTTTGGATATTTGGCAGGGGAGACGTCATGAACAGGGAAAAAATTTCTAACTCCTATTCCAACCAAACTCAATTTTCTTATTTAAAATCCGACGCTGATCACGAATACATGTAGCGCTTTTCAAAATTTCAATTAGATCAAAAGTTATTGCAATAATAAAATTTCACATTTTTTGGATATTTGGCAGGGGAGACGTCATGAACAGGGAAAAAATTTCTAACTCCTATTCCAACCAAACTCAATTTTCTTATTTAAAATCCGACGCTGATCACGAATACATGTAGCGCTTTTCAAAATTTCAATTAGATCAAAAGTTATTGCAATAAAAAATTTCACATTTTTTGGATATTTGGCAGGGGAGACGTCATGAACAGGGAAAAAATTTCTAACTCCTATTCCAACCAAACTCAATTTTCTTATTTAAAATCCGACGCTGATCACGAATACATGTAGCGCTTTTCAAAATTTCAATTAGATCAAAAGTTATTGCAATAAAAAATTTCACATTTTTTGGATATTTGGCAGGGGAGACGTCATGAACAGGGAAAAAATTTCTAACTCCTATTCCAACCAAACTCAATTTTCTTATTTAAAATCCGACGCTGATCACGAATACATGTAGCGCTTTTCAAAATTTCAATTAGATCAAAAGTTATTGCAATAATAAAAATTCACATTTTTTGGATATTTGGCAGGGGAGACGTCATGAACAGGGAAAAAATTTCTAACTCCTATTCCAACCAAACTCAATTTTCTTATTTAAAATCCGACGCTGATCACGAATACATGTAGCGCTTTTCAAAATTTCAATTAGATCAAAAGTTATTGCAATAATAAAATTTTCACATTTTTTGGATATTTGGCAGGGGAGACGTCATGAACAGGGAAAAAAATTTCTAACTCCTATTCCAAACCAAACTCAATTTTCTTATTTAAAATCCGACGCTGATCACGAATACATGTAGCGCTTTTCAAAATTTCAATTAGATCAAAAGTTATTGCAATAATAAAAATTCACATTTTTTGGATATTTGGCAGGGGAGACGTCATGAACAGGGAAAAAATTTCTAACTCCTATTCCAAACCAAACTCAATTTTCTTATTTAAAATCCGACGCTGATCACGAATACATGTAGCGCTTTTCAAAATTTCAATTAGATCAAAAGTTATTGCAATAATAAAATTTCACATTTTTTGGATATTTGGCAGGGGAGACGTCATGAACAGGGAAAAAATTTCTAACTCCTATTCCAACCAAACTCAATTTTCTTATTTAAAATCCGACGCTGATCACGAATACATGTAGCGCTTTTCAAAAATTTCAATTAGATCAAAAGTTATTGCAATAAAAAAATTTCACATTTTTTGGATATTTGGCAGGGGAGACGTCATGAACAGGGAAAAAATTTCTAACTCCTATTCCAACCAAACTCAATTTTCTTATTTAAAATCCGACGCTGATCACGAATACATGTAGCGCTTTTCAAAAATTTCAATTAGATCAAAAGTTATTGCAATAATAAAATTTCACATTTTTTGGATATTTGGCAGGGGAGACGTCATGAACAGGGAAAAAATTTCTAACTCCTATTCCAACCAAACTCAATTTTCTTATTTAAAATCCGACGCTGATCACGAATACATGTAGCGCTTTTCAAAATTTCAATTAGATCAAAAGTTATTGCAATAATAAAATTTCACATTTTTTGGATATTTGGCAGGGGAGACGTCATGAACAGGGAAAAAATTTCTAACTCCTATTCCAAACCAAACTCAATTTTCTTATTTAAAATCCGACGCTGATCACGAATACATGTAGCGCTTTTCAAAATTTCAATTAGATCAAAAGTTATTGCAATAAAAAAATTTCACATTTTTTGGATATTTGGCAGGGGAGACGTCATGAACAGGGAAAAAAATTTCTAACTCCTATTCCAACCAAACTCAATTTTCTTATTGTAAAATCCGACGCTGATCACGAATACATGTAGCGCTTTTCAAAATTTCAATTAGATCAAAAGTTATTGCAATAAAAAAATTTCACATTTTTTGGATATTTGGCAGGGGAGACGTCATGAACAGGGAAAAAAATTTCTAACTCCTATTCCAAACCAAACTCAATTTTCTTATTTAAAATCCGACGCTGATCACGAATACATGTAGCGCTTTTCAAAAATTTCAATTAGATCAAAAGTTATTGCAATAAAAAATTTCACATTTTTTGGATATTTGGCAAGGGGAGACGTCATGAACAGGGAAAAAAATTTCTAACTCCTATTCCAACCAAACTCAATTTTCTTATTTAAAATCCGACGCTGATCACGAATACATGTAGCGCTTTTCAAAATTTCAATTAGATCAAAAGTTATTGCAATAAAAAAATTTCACATTTTTTGGATATTTGGCAGGGGAGACGTCATGAACAGGGAAAAAAATTTCTAACTCCTATTTCAACCAAACTCAATTTTCTTATTTAAAATCCGACGCTGATCACGAATACATGTAGCGCTTTTCAAAATTTCAATTAGATCAAAAAGTTATTGCAATAATAAAAATTTCACATTTTTTGGATATTTGGCAGGGGAGACGTCATGAACAGGGAAAAAAATTTCTAACTCCTATTCCAACCAAAACTCAATTTTCTTATTTAAAAATCCGACGCTGATCACGAATACATGTAGCGCTTTTCAAAATTTCAATTAGATCAAAAAGTTATTGCAATAATAAAATTTTCACATTTTTTGGATATTTGGCAGGGGAGACGTCATGAACAGGGAAAAAAATTTCTAACTCCTATTCCAACCAAACTCAATTTTTCTATGTAAAATCCGACGCTGATCACGAATAACATGTAGCCTTTTTCAAAATTTCAATTAGATCAAAAAGTTATTGCAATAATAAAATTTTCACATTTTTTGGATATTTGGCAGGGGAGACGTCATGAACAGGGAAAAAAATTTCTAACTCCTATTCCAAACCAAACTCAATTTTCTTATGTAAAATCCGACGCTGATCACGAATACATGTAGCGCTTTTCAAAATTTCAATTAGATCAAAAGTTATTGCAATAAAAAAATTTCACATTTTTTGGATATTTGGCAGGGGAGACGTCATGAACAGGGAAAAAATTTCTAACTCCTATTCCAACCAAACTCAATTTTCTTATTTAAAAATCCGACGCTGATCACGAATACATGTAGCGCTTTTTCAAAATTTCAATTAGATCAAAAAGTTATTGCAATAAAAAATTTCACATTTTTTGGATATTTGGCAGGGGAGACGTCATGAAACAGGGAAAAAAATTTCTAACTCCTATTCCAAACCAAACTTCAATTTTCTTATTTAAAAATCCGACGCTTGATCACGAATACATGTAGCGCTTTTCAAAAATTTCAATTAGATCAAAAAGTTATTGCAATAATAAAATTTCACATTTTTTGGATATTTGGCAGGGGAGACGTCATGAAACAGGGAAAAAAATTTTCTAACTCCTATTCCAAACCAAACTCAATTTTCTTATGTAAAAATCCGACGCTGATCACGAATACATGTAGCGCTTTTCAAAAATTTCAATTAGATCAAAAAGTTATTGCAATAAAAAAATTTCACATTTTTTGGATATTTTGGCAGGGGAGACGTTCATGAACAGGGAAAAAAATTTTCTAAACTCCTATTCCAAACCAAAACTCAATTTTCTTATTTAAAAATCCGACGCTGATCACGAAATACATGTAGCGCTTTTCAAAAATTTCAATTAGATCAAAAAAGTTATTGCAATAATAAAAATTTCACATTTTTTGGATATTTGGCAGGGAGACGTCATGAACAGGGAAAAAAATTTTCTAAACTCCTATTTCCAAACCAAACTCAATTTTTCTTATTTAAAAAATTCCGGACGCTGATCACGAATACATGTAGCGCTTTTCAAAAATTTCAATTAGATCAAAAAGTTATTGCAATAAAAAATTTTCACATTTTTTGGATATTTTGGCAGGGGAGACGTCATGAACAGGGAAAAAAATTTCTAACTCCTATTCCAAACCAAAACTCAATTTTTCTTATGTAAAAATCCGACGCTGATCACGAATACATGTAGCGCTTTTTCAAAATTTCAATTAGATCAAAAAGTTATTGCAATAAAAAAAATTTCACATTTTTTGGATATTTGGCAGGGGGAGACGTTCATGAACAGGGAAAAAAAATTTCTAAACTCCTATTCAAAAACCAAAACTCAATTTTCTTATTGTAAAATCCGACCGCTGATCACGAATACATGTAGCGCTTTTTCAAAAATTTCAATTAGATCAAAAAGTTATTGCAATAAAAAAAATTTTCACATTTTTTGGATATTTGGCATGGAGACGTCATGAACAGGGAAAAAATTTCTAAACTCCTATTCCAAAACCAAACTCAATTTTCTTATGTAAAATCCGACGCTGATCCACGAATACATGTAGCGCTTTTTCAAAAATTTTCAATTAGATCAAAAAGTTATTGCAATAATAAAATTTCACATTTTTTGGATATTTGGCAGGGGAAGACGTCATGAACAGGGAAAAAAATTTCTAACTCCTATTTCCAACCAAAAACTCAATTTTCTTATTTTAAAATCCGACGCTGATCACGAATTAACATGTAGCGCTTTTTCAAAATTTCAATTAGATCAAAAAGTTATTGCAATAAAAAAATTTCACATTTTTTGGATATTTGGCAGGGGAGACGTCATGAACAGGGAAAAAAATTTCTAACTTCCTATTCAAACCAAACTCAATTTTCTTATTTAAAATCCGACGCTGATCACGAATACATTGTAGCGCTTTTCAAAATTTCAATTAGATCAAAAGTTATTGCAATAAAAAAATTTCACATTTTTTGGATATTTGGCAGGGGAGACGTCCATGAACAGGGAAAAAAATTTCTAACTCCTATTCCAAACCAAAACTCAATTTTCTTATTTAAAATCCGACGCTGATCACGAATACATGTAGCGCTTTTCAAAATTTCAATTAGAAAAAAAGTTATTGCAATAAAAAATTTTCACATTTTTTGGATATTTGGCAGGGGAGACGTCATGAAAACAGGGAAAAAATTTCTAAACTCCTATTCCAACCAAACTCAATTTTCTTATGTTAAAATCCGACGCTTGATCACGAATACATGTAGCGCTTTTCAAAAATTTCAATTAGATCAAAAAGTTATTGCAAATAAAAAAATTTCACATTTTTTTGGATATTTGGCAGGAGAGACGTCATGAACAGGGAAAAAAATTTCTAACTTCCTATTCAAACCAAAACTCAATTTTCTTATTTAAAATCCGACGCTGATCACGAATACATTGTAGCGCTTTTCAAAATTTCAATTAGATCAAAAAGTTATTGCAATAAAAAAATTTCAACATTTTTTGGATATTGGCAGGAGAGACGTCATGAACAGGGAAAAAAAATTTCTAACTTCCTATTCCAACCAAACTTCAATTTTCCTATTTAAAATCCGACGCTGATCACGAATACATGTAGCGCTTTTTCAAAATTTCAATTAGATCAAAAGTTATTGCAATAAAAAAAATTTCACATTTTTTGGATATTTGGCAGGGGAGACGTCATGAACAGGGAAAAAATTTCTAAACTCCTATTCCAACCAAACTCAATTTTTCTTATTTAAAATCCGACGCTGATCACGAATACATGTAGCGCTTTTCAAAAATTTTCAATTAGATCAAAAGTTATTGCAATAAAAAAATTTCACATTTTTTGGATATTTGGCAGGGGAGGACGTCATGAAAACAGGGAAAAAAATTTCTAACTCCTATTCCAAACCAAACTCAATTTTCTTATTTAAAAATCCGACGCTGATCACGAATACATGTAGCGCTTTTCAAAAATTTCAATTAGATCAAAAAGTTATTGCAATAATAAAAATTTCACATTTTTTTGGATATTGGCAGGGGAGACGTCATGAACAGGGAAAAAAATTTCTAACTCCTATTCCAACCAAAACTCAATTTTCTTATTTAAAATCCGACGCTGATCACGAATACATGTAGCGCTTTTCAAAATTTTCAATTAGATCAAAAAGTTATTGCAATAAAAAAATTTCACATTTTTTGGATATTTGGCAGGGGAGACGTCATGAACAGGGAAAAAAATTTCTAACTTCCTATTCCAACCAAACTCATTTTTCTTATTTAAAATCCGACGCTGATCACGAATACATGTAGCGCTTTTCAAAATTTCAATTAGATTCAAAAAGTTTATTGCAATAAAAAAATTTCACATTTTTTGGATATTTGGCAGGGAGACGTTCATGAACAGGGAAAAAAAATTTCTAACTCCTATTCCAACCAAACTCAATTTTCTTATTTAAAAATCCGACGCTGATCCACGAATACATGTAGCGCTTTTCAAAATTTCAATTAGATCAAAAGTTATTGCAATAAAAAATTTCACATTTTTTTGGATATTTGGCAGGGGGAACGTCATGAACAGGGGAAAAAAAATTTCTAAACTCCTATTCAAAACCAAACTCAATTTTCTTATTTAAAATTCCGACGCTGATCACGAATACATGTAGCGCTTTTTCAAAAATTTCAATTAGATCAAAAGTTATTGCAATAATAAAAATTTCACATTTTTTGGATATTTGGCAGGGGGAGACGTTCATTGAAACAGGGAAAAAAATTTCTAACTCCTATTCCAAACAAAACTCAATTTTCTTATGTTAAAAATCCGACGCTGATCACGAATAACATGTAGCGCTTTTCAAAATTTCAATTAGATCAAAAAGTTATTGCAATAAAAAAAATTTCACATTTTTTGGATATTTGGCAAGGGGAGGAACGTTCATGAACAGGGGAAAAAATTTTTCTAAACTTCCTATTCAAACCCAAACTCAATTTTCTTATTTAAAAATCCGACGCTGATCACGAAATACATGTAGCGCTTTTTCAAAATTTCAATTAGATCAAAAAGTTATTGCAATAAAAAAATTTCACATTTTTTGGATATTTGGCAGGGGGAGACGTCATGAAACAGGGAAAAAAATTTCTAAACTCCTATTCAACCAAAACTCAATTTTCTTATTTAAAATCCGACCGCTGATCACGAATACATGTAGCGCTTTTCAAAATTTCAATTAGATCAAAAAGTTATTGCAATAAAAAATTTCACATTTTTTTGGATATTTGGCAGGAGACGTCATGAACAGGGAAAAAAATTTTCTAACTCCTATTCCAAACCAAAACTCAATTTTTCTATTTAAAATCCGACGCTGATCACGAATACATGTAGCGCTTTTCAAAAATTTCAATTAGATCAAAAAGTTATTGCAATAAAAAATTTCACATTTTTTGGATATTTGGCAAGGGGAGACGTCATGAACCAGGGAAAAAAAATTTCTAACTCCTATTCCAAACCAAAACTCAATTTTTCTATTTAAAATCCGACGCTGATCACGAAATACATGTAGCGCTTTTTCAAAATTTCAATTAGATCAAAAAGTTATTGCAATAAAAAATTTCACATTTTTTGGATTATTTGGCAGGGGAGACGTCATGAACAGGGAAAAAAATTTCTAACTCCTATTCAAACCAAAACTTCAATTTTCTTATTTAAAATCCGACCGCTGATCACGAATACATGTAGCGCTTTTCAAAAATTTTCAATTAGATCAAAAAGTTATTGCAATAAAAAAATTTTCACATTTTTTGGATATTTGCAGGGGAGACGTCATGAAACAGGGAAAAAAATTTCTAACTCCTATTCCAAACCAAACTCAATTTTCTTATTTAAAATCCGACGCTGATCACGAATACATGTAGCGCTTTTCAAAATTTTCAATTAGATCAAAAAGTTATTGCAATAAAAAATTTCACATTTTTTGGATATTTGGCAGGAGGGGGACGTCATGAAACAGGGAAAAAAATTTCTAAACTCCTATTCCAACCAAAACTCAATTTTCTTATTTAAAATCCGGACGCTGATTCACGAATACATGTAGCGCTTTTTCAAAATTTCAATTAGATCAAAAGTTATTGCAATAAAAAAAATTTCACATTTTTTGGATATTTGGCAGGGGAGACGTCATGAACAGGGAAAAAAATTTTCTAACTCCTATTCCAAACCAAACTCAATTTTCTTATTGTAAAATTCCGACGCTGATCACGAATACATGTAGCGCTTTTCAAAAATTTCAATTAGATCAAAAAGTTATTGCAAATAAAAATTTTCACATTTTTTTGGATATTTGGCAGGGGAGGAGACGTCATGAAACAGGGAAAAAAATTTCTAACTCCTATTCCAACCAAACTCAATTTTCTTATTTAAAAATCCGACGCTGATCACGAATACATGTAGCGCTTTTCAAAATTTCAATTAGATCAAAAAGTTATTGCAATAAAAAATTTTCACATTTTTTGGATATTTGGCAGGGGAGAACGTCATGAAACAGGGAAAAAAATTTCTAAACTCCTATTCCAAACCAAACTCAATTTTCTTATTTAAAAATCCGACGCTGATCACGAATACATGTAGCGCTTTTCAAAATTTTCAATTAGATCAAAAAGTTATTGCAATTAAAAATTTCACATTTTTTGGATATTTGGCAGGGAGACGTTCATGAACAGGGAAAAAATTTCTAACTTCCTATTCCAACCAAACTCAATTTTCTTATTTAAAATTCCGACGCTGATCACGAATAACATGTAGCCTTTTCAAAAATTTCAATTAGATCAAAAGTTATTGCAATAAAAAAATTTCACATTTTTTTGGATATTTGGCAGGGGAGACGTCATGAACAGGGAAAAATTTCTAACTCCTATTCCAACCAAAACTCAATTTTCTTATTTTAAAATCCGACGCTGATCACGAATACATGTAGCGCTTTTCAAAATTTCAATTAGATCAAAAGTTATTGCAATAAAAAATTTCACATTTTTTGGATATTGGCAGGGGAGACGTCATGAACAGGGAAAAAAATTTCTAAACTCCTATTCCAACCAAACTCAATTTTTCTTATTTAAAATCCGGACGCTGATCACGAATACATGTAGCGCTTTTCAAAAATTTCAATTAGATCAAAAAAGTTATTGCAATAAAAAAAAATTTCACATTTTTTGGATATTTGGCAGGGGAGGACGTCATGAACAGGGAAAAAAATTTTCTAA
This sequence comes from Trichonephila clavata, assembly GCA_019973975.1. Classification (NCBI taxonomy): domain Eukaryota; kingdom Metazoa; phylum Arthropoda; class Arachnida; order Araneae; family Nephilidae; genus Trichonephila; species Trichonephila clavata. The sequence goes on along the minus strand of BMAO01018827.1, from coordinate 3,670 downwards.
CTCCTATTTCAAACCAAACTCAATTTTCTTATTTAAAATCCGACGCTGATCACGAATACATGTAGCGCTTTTCAAAATTTCAATTAGATCAAAAAGTTATTGCAATAAAAAATTTTCACATTTTTTTGGATATTTGGCAGGGGAGACGTCATGAACAGGGAAAAAATTTCTAACTCCTATTCAACCAAACTCAATTTTCTTATTTAAAATCCGACGCTGATCACGAATACATGTAGCGCTTTTCAAAAATTTCAATTAGATCAAAAAGTTATTGCAATAAAAAAAATTTCACATTTTTTGGATATTTGGCAGGGAGACGTCATGAACAGGGAAAAAATTTCTAACTTCCTATTCCAAACCAAACTTCAATTTTCTTATGTAAAAATCCGACGCTGATTCACGAATACATGTAGCACTTTTTCAAAATTTCAATTAGATCAAAAAGTTATTGCAATAAAAAAATTTTCACATTTTTTTGGATATTTGGCAGGGGAGACGTCATGAACAGGGAAAAAATTTCTAACTCCTATTTCCAACCAAAACTCAATTTTCTTATTTAAAATCCGACGCTGATCACGAATAACATGTAGCGCTTTTCAAAAATTTCAATTAGATCAAAAGTTATTGCAATAATAAAAAAATTTCACATTTTTTGGATATTTGGCAGGGGAGACGTCATGAACAGGGAAAAAATTTCTAACTCCTATTCCAACCAAAACTCAATTTTTCTTATGTAAAATCCGACGCTGATCACGAATACATGTAAGCGCTTTTCAAAATTTCAATTAGATCAAAAAAGTTATTGCAATAAAAAAATGTTCACATTTTTTTGGATATTTGGCAGGGAGGACGTCATGAACAGGGAAAAAAATTTCTAACTCCTATTCCAAACCAAACTCAATTTTCTTATTGTAAAAATCCGACGGCTGATCACGAATACATGTAAGCGCTTTTCAAAATTTCAATTAGATCAAAAAGTTATTGCAATAAAAAAATTTCACATTTTTTGGATTATTTGGCAGGGGAGACGTCATGAAACAGGGAAAAAAATTTCTAACTCCTATTCCAACCAAACTCAATTTTCTTATTTAAAATCCGGACGCTGATCACGAATACATGTAGCGCTTTTCAAAATTTTCAATTAGATCAAAAAAGTTATTGCAATAAAAAAATTTCACATTTTTTGGATATTTGGCAGGGGAGACGTTCATGAACAGGGAAAAAAAATTTCTAACTCCTATTCCAACCAAACTCAATTTTTCTTATGTAAAATCCGACGCTGATCACGAATACATGTAGCGCTTTTCAAAATTTCAATTAGATCAAAAAGTTATTTGCAATAAAAAAATTTCACATTTTTTGGATATTTGGCAGGGGAAGACGTCATGAAACAGGGAAAAAAATTTCTAACTCCTATTCAAACCAAACTCAATTTTCTTATTAAAAATCCGACGCTGATCACGAATACATGTAGCGCTTTTCAAAATTTCAATTAGATCAAAAGTTATTGCAATAATAAAATTTCACATTTTTTGGATATTTGGCAGGGGAGACGTTCATGAACAGGGAAAAAAAATTTCTAACTCCTATTTCCAACCAAAAACTCAATTTTTCTTATTTAAAAATCCGACGCTGATCACGAATACATGTAGCGCTTTTTCAAAAATTTCAATTAGATCAAAAAGTTATTGCAATAAAAAAATTTCACATTTTTTGGATATTTGGCAGGGGAGACGTCATGAACAGGGAAAAAAATTTTCTAACTCCTATTCCAAACCAAACTCAATTTTCTTATTTAAAATCCGACGCTGATCACGAATACATGTAGCGCTTTTCAAAAATTTCAATTAGATCAAAAAGTTATTGCAATAAAAAATTTTCACATTTTTTGGATATTTGGCAGGGGAGACGTCATGAACAGGGAAAAAAATTTCTAACTCCTATTCCAAACCAAAAACTCAATTTTCTTATTTAAAATCCGACGCTGATCACGAATACATGTAGCGCTTTTCAAAATTTCAATTAGATCAAAAGTTATTGCAATAAAAAAAATTTCACATTTTTTGGATATTTGGCAGGGGAGACGTCATGAACAGGGAAAAAAATTTCTAACTCCTATTCCAACCAAAACTCAATTTTCTTATTAAAATCCGACGCTGATCACGAATACATGTAGCGCTTTTCAAAATTTCAATTAGATCAAAAAGTTATGCAATATAAAAATTTCACATTTTTTGGATATTTGGCAGGGGAGACGTCATGAACAGGGAAAAAATTTCTAACTTCCTATTCCAACCAAACTCAATTTTCTTATGTAAAATCCGACGCTGATCACGAATACATGTAGCCTTTTCAAAATTTCAATTAGATCAAAAAGTTATTGCAATAAAAAATTTTCACATTTTTTGGATATTTGGCAAGGGAGACGTCATGAAACAGGGAAAAAAATTTCTAACTCCTATTCCAACCAAAACTCAATTTTTCTTATTTAAAATCCGACGGCTGATCACGAAATACATGTAGCGCTTTTCAAAATTTCAATTAGATCAAAAGTTATTGCAATAAAAAATTTCACATTTTTGGATATTTGGCAGGGGAGGACGTCATGAACCAGGGAAAAAATTTCTAACTCCTATTCCAACCAAACTCAATTTTCTTATGTAAAATCCGACGGCTGATCACGAATACATGTAGCGCTTTTCAAATTTCAATTAGATCAAAAGTTATTGCAATAAAAAAATTTCACATTTTTTGGATTATTTGGCAGGGGGGAACGTCATGAACAGGGAAAAAATTTCTAACTCCTATTCCAACCAAAACTCAATTTTCTTATGTAAAAATCCGACGCTGATCACGAATACATGTAGCGCTTTTTCAAAATTTCAATTAGATCAAAAGTTATTGCAATAAAAAAAATTTCACATTTTTGGATATTTTGGCAGGGGAGACGTCATGAACAGGGAAAAAATTTCTAACTCCTATTCCAAACCAAACTCAATTTTCTATTTAAAAATCCGACGCTGATCACGAATACATGTAGCGCCTTTTCAAAATTTCAATTAGATCAAAAGTTATTGCAATAAAAAATTTTAACATTTTTTGGATATTTGGCAGGGGAGACGTCATGAACAGGGAAAAATTTCTAACTCCTATTCAACCAAACTCAATTTTCTATTTAAAATCCGACGCTGATCACGAATACATGTAGCGCTTTTCAAAATTTCAATTAGATCAAAAAGTTATTGCAATAAAAATGTTCACATTTTTTGGATATTTGGCAGGGGAGACGTCATGAACAGGGAAAAAATTTCTAACTCCTATTCCACCAAACTCAATTTTCTTATTTAAAATCCGACGCTGATCACGAATACATGTAGCGCTTTTCAAAATTTCAATTAGATCAAAAGTTATTGCAATAATAAAATTTCACATTTTTTGGATATTTGGCAGGGGAGACGTCATGAACAGGGAAAAAATTTCTAACTCCTATTCCAGCCAAACTCATTTTCTTATTTAAAATCCGACGCTGATCACGAATACATGTAGCGCTTTTCAAAATTTCAATTAGATCAAAAGTTATTGCAATAATAAAATTTCACATTTTTGGATATTTGGCAGGGAGACGTCATGAACAGGGAAAAAATTTCTAACTCCTATGCCAACCAACTAA
>BMAO01018826.1:0-29596 GCA_019973975.1 Trichonephila clavata | reverse complement strand
GATATTTTTTTTAACACCATATGCCTACATTCTGTATATCAAACTAAACCCATAGCAATATTTTCACAGTATTTCTTGACATTTTTCCACAAAATCTACTCAGCAGACCATTACAATTACGACAATTGGAAGGAAAGCAAATAACAATAGAAAACTTATTGTACGTATGCAAAATTGTAGAAAGGAAACATTATTAAATTTACACGTAGTTTGGGAGGAATACAGAGTCTGAAATCAGTAGACACTGTTTCCTAACCCATCGTAGTTAAAATTGCTCTAATCCTGTTAAGCATCAAGTCAAACTGAGCTTGGATGAGAGGATACGGCATATCAATCTATGTTGCTTCAAGTTCATGTCACACTTTATAAATATACTAGAATGCGTTGGCGGCTTGCCTCTCATCAACCGATGAGCTGATGTTATACGTGAGTATGAGATCTAGAGAAAATGATGTTCTAGACAACAGAACACCCTTTTTTTTCGAGGTAGATAAAGACAAGTCTGGAAACTTCTATCTAGAGTTATTCTGTAAAAAAGACTTCTGTAAGTTTCACAATTAGGGCACAACCCCTGAGAAATATAACTCTGGTTGCTCAGATTACCAGTGATGGCAATGTATACAATGACTGCCCGTACGTACCATCTCACCACATAAAGGGTTCGTATGACGATATTGAATGTAAGCACCTCACCTGCATTCTCTTCGGATCCTTCAGACACGCATACGTTCTTTATGATGTTACAAGCAAAGCTGGGATTCCTCTGAAAAGACAGCGTGGTGCATGCCACTTCTGAATCTCATTTTGTTGTTAGGTGCACCACTGTTTTTGTGGGTCTCGCATGTTAAATTATCAAAGCAAACCCGCTATTATCGTCACTATGTTATAGCCTATGACAGTTTAGGCTTCTCCAAACATCGTCAAATTTTACCTGCGGATTCTTCTCGTGCTTTTAACTTGCCCTGACTTAAGTCCGTGATGTAGTTGTTCAATCATGCAAAACCGACCTAATTACATGTCTGTCTTATCTGGCGTTATTGGAGAAGGCCTTTGAGATACTATGTAGCGTTAAGTATTATCTTTCTGAAAACATGGATTCCATATTTGCACGGAAATCTTTGGATTCCGCCCATTGCGAGTAGTGATATTGAGAAAACCGCGCTTTCGATAGGCCTCAATTCTACCGCTATCGAATCTTGACTCTGGTTAGTAACCTTTTCTTCTTATACGAGGCACGATGTTATATTCTTACTAGCAATCGTAATTCAAATGCGATTTCCGAATGAGAAACCTGCTGCATAACTTTCCTATTGTACAGAATTTGAGATGGCTTTTTCCCCTTCTGCGCCGTTAGATTTCGTTTAAAAGCTAATCATTTTGGTATCCTAGCATCTGCTTTTCATGCGAATTTGACGGTTGTATCATCTCTCTTTCATGATGGGGCAGTTTTGATGTCCGTCACTGTACATTTAAAAACACAGTTTATATATGGGTTTATTAAAAAAATTACACAACTTAACGGGATAAATACATAAAAGTGCTCTTAAAAGCTTGTATCAACAAATGTGTATAAATAAATTTTTTCAGTTATGAAAATAAACAATTTAGCTAAAAAATAATAATCATTTGATTTAAGAAATCAAAAACTGAATTAAGCAGTTTGACTGATTACATTTAATAATTCTTAATTTTATGTGTGGTGCGATTTTAAATTTAAATTATTCGCCTTATTGTAAACGTGTTCAATATAGGATTCATTTTAATGCTGAATGCCAATTATTTCCGAAATTACGGTCAAAGATTTTTCATAATTAATAGACAATTTATTCTACAGATTTACGTTAAGACAATTTCTTTTGAACGTAATCTACATACATATATAATTCTAAAAGATCATCAAAATCGTATGTATAAATATCTAATGTTAAATTGATGTATTAATTTATAATTTTTATAAAAACAACCATGGGATTCCCATCACGTAACTTTCAATTTTAAAAAATATAGTGTGATATATTTCATCGAAATATTTTATCCCTATGTAATGGAATGTGGTCCACTTTCCCTCTTATTCCATTCCGTTAACACTTTTCTGATAAACACGTAGACATAAGTCGTAATGAAAATTCCCTTTTCCCCCCCTTTCGGTAAGACCATCCCGTTTTATGAAGTGGTGGTCCAGCGGCTGATTCAAAGAAAGAAAGTAAGAAATTGTTCTTTTAATCACCCAACTATTTTATCGGTTTAATGGGCTAAGTAAATAACTAACTTCTTCCATCGTTGTAGACTACGGGTTCATCCATTTTCCTTAAGAGGGGATTAAGTTTAAGACAGGAGGGCTATTTGTTCTGTGCTTCGGTATTCGCGGGTAACCGCTGCAGGAACCAATCGCTGGGAAGTCTTAATCCCTGGACTAAGCACGAGACCAAGAGTCTTAAAACAGCGAAAGATTAATTCTTGTCCGAAAAGAATGCGATAATAATGGCCAAGAGCTGCGTCAGTCTGATAGGAGAACATTTCTCCGGTCATTTGACGCTCAAAGTACCACGGTGAATCGAATAACTTCCTGCAATCTCTGCAACTTCCTTGGGAAGAATTTGTGGGCCTGACCTGAAAATGAAGCTTAGGATAGTATTAACTGCAGATTCCCTAAACCACCCTTCGAATATATATTTCATGGTGCTGGTTTTTCTCTAGTTTTAGTTCGGTAGTTAAGAAACTTGACTATAACTAGTCAAGCTCTAGGATTAGGGATAGGAAAGATATACATCTTTATAAAGTTTAAGATATATATGTGTATGTACGATAGTTATATACTTCTTAAAATGGTCTGATGATTTACAGCCCACATTTCAGAGTTTATTTCTTTACAAAAAAAAGAAAGAAAAGAAAGGAAGGAAGAAAATTAAAACTTTAATTAGAAGTCGATTACTTACTGGATTTTAATGATATTTTTTAAAAATTTATATAAATTAAATGGCACAGAATGCTTTATTTCGATTTTTTCCCACCGCTTATATTTAAAGAGGGATCTTTAAGATGCGTAGACATTGTTAGTAATATTTGTTTTGAAACTATATTAATCATTTATCTACAACTACAATTATATATCTGAAGATACATATATGCCAATGCTTCTCAAATTTTGAATACTTGTGACCCAATTTTCAATCATAATTTTCATCGCACCATTCTCCATACAGTAACAATGTATTGAACTCAATAATAATGTATTTGACGCTAAATCTACAATGCGATTTTACTTATAAACCGCTCAAATTCTCAATATATTAAATTTTGTATATGGCAAACCCATAGGAGTAACTAGTAATTATTAATCTTGCTCTTAACTTAGTATTACATACATTGTGCAGTGATGATGCAATATAAAGTATTATATGAGTGTAAATGTTAATTTTATTTTTAAAATGTCATAATGTATTGTTTTGCTTCCTTTTAGTAAATTTGTAATTCTTTAAAATCTTTTATTTTCGACTTTTCGATATGCTCTCGCGCCCCCCTTGTTAAGTTATGCACCCCTAGGGTTCCTCACAGTTTGAGAAACGCTGGCGTATGCTAATTTTTTTTTATTATTAAGAGCTTTTTAATGTCACATGATGGCATATGGAGGATAGATACTTTACAGTAAAAATTCTTTGGAGTGAAAAGATATTTTTCTTCTCCCATACAAAAACACGTTTTTATATATTTTTTAAACATATCCCGAGAGAAATGTATTTATCCGAAAATTAGAAGGCTTAGACAGGAAAAAATAATAGGAAAATTCTACCCTGACTGCTATATTTTATAATGTGATTTTAAAAATAAAAATAAGGAAAAATTGCCAATGAAAAAATATTATTGGAAAAATTATATTTAAATTATATATTTATTTTGCTTTACGCTTGTTAGAAATAAAACTGGAACAGGAAGGGAAAAAATGTCGTCGCATTTTGCATCAGAACTTATATTCAAGTACTTTTTATGTCTAACATTTTACAAATTTTATTTTATCTTTTAAATATACAATTTATCTTTTGAAAGAAAATATGAGATAAATCGCTTAAAAAAATGATTTTTTGTGTGCAATATCTGGATTTTAAATGAATATAAATAATAAAAAAATGCAGCTTAAGTGAAAATATCTTTTTGATATTCATTTATCTAATATTTGATTCTCAATTATCAAACAAATTCAACAATGAATTGTGAAACAGTAAATCAAAAGGGAAATAAAAATGATCTATCTCTCTGTATATATATAGACTTTATTCTATCATGACTATAGTTATCTTAGGTTTATAACTATTTTGTGTATATTTTTGAAATATATATGACCACATTCTATTTTTTTTTAAGAAAAAGAGATTGAATAACAAGTAAATTTTAATTTCCCTGTATTTCTACAAAAATGAACAAGGAGATATTATTCGTTAGTTCTTAAAGATATTTATATAAAGTGACTCTTCTAAATTATTAACTTTTTAATTGATATTTCTTAATATTCGTGATAAGCAAATGATCTTTTCTATTTGAAAAAATTATTTTAGCCATTTAAAAAGTTTTCATATTATTAAGATCATAAATTAAGAGAATTATATAAAGGAAAATCACACGCACACGTGTGGTTTGTGTCTATAAAATTATTGTATGAAATTTGCACAAAATTTTGTAAAAAGGAAAAAAAAAATCTTCCATCAATAATTTAAAAAATATATTAATCCTCTATCCCAATTCTACTTTAGAATCAGGAAATTAGTCTGGACTTTTTTCGAAGAAACTGAAATCGATATCATCCATCAGAGTTTCATTCCAAAGAATTGCAAGACACTTTCATAACGAGGCCATATATTAAATTATTGACATTTCTTGAGGCTTCTTTAAAGTAAACGAATATCAGAGAATATTATTCTGGGCTTAAAACCGAACGTTCCTGTTTGCCATTATAAAAAAAAACGTGAAAGAGAGGGAGAAAAAAATTAATTTTTATTTCTCTCTCTTTTCGATTTCTATTGATTTTATCCTGAGTAAAAATGACTCACAACTCGCATTTAACATCAAAGAGGAATTAAAATTTTTAAAAAAATGGCGAAAGTGACGCTGAGAAAAAAAAAGAGAGAGAGAGAGAGAGAGAATTCGTATCTTTAAGGGCGAGTAGTGGAATCGAATAAAAATACATAAAAAAGGGGGGAAAGACCATCTCTTGTTTTTGCTTGACTGCTTCTAGTACTCCCTAATCTATCCTCATGGAAAATACCCGCTCAACCGTAAACAGTCTCCTAGAAGAATTTGTCTTTCGTTCTCCTGTGCCTCTCGTACATACTTAAGAATTCCTTTCTATTGCCCTTTGTCTTTGACTTCCTCTTTCATCCTTTTGTCTGTTCTTTTTCTCGACGTCTTTTGTTCTTTGGAACATATTTCCTCGTCACTACCAATCACTTGTTTAGAGTTGCATAGGCCGAACGCTACCTGGTGTACCTAGTATGTGTGTACGATTGTCCTCGTTTCCTCCATTCCGGTAACTTTTAGTGTTCCAAGATCAGAACCCTTCTTCGAAAACGATTTCTCTTTAAAAAGATTTTGATAAAGGGTATAAAAGAGTAAGTATCCTAGTACAGCTCATTTTTCAACAATAGGGAGCTTTTTTCTTTTGTACTTGAAATTTCAATGAATGCCCTGACCGCTTTGGTAAAGTACATTCAGAAAAGGTAAATATTGTATGTACTAAATGTTACATGATATGATACGTTCTTAGTTTTTGTAGTTTTAAAGCCCGATTGTGTTTATTTATATATAATGTAATTATATTTTATAAATCATTTGATAATGGAAAGCATTTAGTATTAAAAGCGACTACATCAGATTTACGCAGTCTTTTTCTTGTCTGATTCGGTCACAAATTGAATATGTATTTTAAGTAACAAAGAATGTTTACGTTTGAAATAATTAATCACAAGATTCATGGCTTATAACTCAGCAAAGACATTGATATTTTTACCGAGACATTCACCTTTTCAGATCAGTTTTGCCCTTGCACTACCCCTCAGTTTTATTAAATATTTATTCTTAGAATTAAAATGTCTTTATTTTTCATTAATCATTGTATCGATTCATAAGCACAGTATATTTAGAATCTTTATGATCATTTTTAAAAAGAAGGATTTGTAGGCTAAATAAAAGGCTTAGTAACAGTTCTAATTCACTATTTGTAATTCACAAAAAATTCTCGCAATGTGTAATAAACAACATTCTAAGTAAAAACATGTTTTAAAGCAAAATTTTCTTTTGAATTTTTTTTATTTCAAAGAGATAAAAAGAGAAACATAACTCTTTAGAGATTTATCACATTTCTTTCGTAAAACTAATTTAAAAAATTTAGATGTAGAGGATTATAATAAAACTATTATATGAGAGTATCGTATTTATATGAAAATTTTTGAATACCTCATATAACCACATTAGGTAAATATATTTTTTCACTACTTTTTTCGAACGTGAAAGATACTGATTATAGTACAAATAGTAACAAATTAAAATATTACATTATATTTTAATAATCTATGTATAGTTTTAGAGAATTTTTTATTCATTTCTTGTTAACTACATTTACAATTTACATTTATTTATATTTTACAAAATTTCATTGTTAAATGGTATTCACATGTTTGCTTAGTGTTTTATTATTCTGGGTATATGCAAATTTATTTTTTCTGTTATATTAGCTTTCTATAAGATGTACTATATTATGCATAAAAATAAAAGTATCAATAACGTTACAGTTATATAACAATAACGTTTATTTGTATCTCGAAAATATTTAATTTTTCACTATGCATTTTTCATTTTCAGGAAAATTACTTTTATTTTAAAAAAAGCAACATTATACTATTGAGCATGTTATTTTAAAAAGGTGTAAGCTGCATGATATATTAACTCATTTTTCTTGAATTTAGCCCATAAATGTAGTAGAAATTCAATACAGGAAATATAATCATGGAAGTTGAAAAGTTGAAAGTCAAATTTAAAATTATAACAAAAAATTACGTCTTTTTTTTGCATCTGTCAGTAAAATAACTATCATCTATAAAGGTACTCCTCAACATAAAAATAAACAGCATACAATGTAACTATTTCTTCAACTAAAATTTTAAAAAATTAAAATTCTGAAATATTATATATTTTTAAACATATTTATTAAAATAAAGAAAAGACCACATGAAATAAAATTATTTCTCTTCATTGTAGTTAAATAAAAAGATAAATAAGAATTGTAATGCTAACCTAGTGTTTGAGCTCTGCTCTACTTTTATATCTCAAAATCAAGGGTTTAATGTGTGACTTTCATTTTGACCCGATTCTGAGCATTCAGTTGTTAAACACTTTCTTTGCGGATTAGAAATATTTGTTCATATGAGGAAATATTTTTTACTTTTATCTGTAGAACAAAAGCAGGAAGCTGAGTACATACAAAACGTTCTCTTTTCAAACAATTAAATCTCACAAGCAATGGTATTTAATAGTTTACAAAATAGCTGTAGATATATCTTTAGAATTACTTTTCAGATTTTGTCATAATTCTGTGAATATCGATATTTCTAAAGATGTTTGTCAAATAAGGACAATTACATATACTTCAACATCCATCCACTCCAAAATAGACATATTTCTAGAGTTGTGCAGAAGGCCATTCAGAACTGTACCGCGCGCCACATGTGGCCTGCATGCCATAGGTTGCGACCCCTGATCAACCGTGATAGGTTGCGACCCCTGACTTTTTAGTCTCAAGGGTTCATTACTTGTGATAAACATTGGTTTATATCCGCCATTTATTTAGCAAGCCGCCGTGTACTCAACTCTGGATCAATATGGAGCTGAAATTAGGAGGCTAGACACAAAACTTGTAATTTATAGACTAGTCTGTGAACTTGTGTTTCTTTTGTTTCTTGTTATTTCTCAATCTTCTATGTTTCTTGTTATGTATGCAGTTGTCTTCTAATCCATCATTGGGGAAAAAATTACTTTTTAATGCGCAGCATTCAACATATTAATTCATACCTAATTAATAAATCAGAAAAGTATTTAAAAAAACAAAATGATAAAGAATTTTTTGTTTATTTAACACATTTAAATTGCACCAAAATTATATAATTTATTTTATTACTTATCCCGTAATTAAAAATTTAAAATTATATATATGGTCTCTAATAGTATACATCATAGGTGTCTAAACTATGACCGCATTTTTCTGGGCCGCACAATATTTTTTTAACAAATAGAAATAAAAACTAACTCTATGTAGTTTTATTAAATTTAATTAGCTTATTTTTATTATATTTTTTTTAATTTGAACTAGACATGAACAGGTACACATTTATTTTAAATTTGTAAGAGTTTTGTTTCATTTAGTTTGGATATTATAAAGATGGAAAAAAATCTAGTTAATGAGATTAATGAATTTGCGTTTGTGTTAAACAAGCTAATCGATACCGGGTTCTATAGACGAAGTTGCAATTCTGTATATATTTTGAAGATGTTTGTCAGTGATTTTTGTCCTATTTTTATCCTGTTCACAAATATAAGTACTGCCAAAAGCAGAAGATATTAATAAAGTATGAGTGTGAAAATGAGGATATTTATCGCATGGTGTAGATTTAATCTTTATAAAACTCCAGTATAGAAACATTCCCAAATTTTTCTTTCAGTTGAATGTCACTTTGCAGTACAATGCATTCCATTTGAAGATTTGAAGGTAATTTATTTATTTCTAGTGGAAACGGGGTAAAAAATATTTTGAAATACTCTTCGTTTTTTCGAAAATCTTGAAATTTTCTTTCAAATTCTTCAAATAAATCGAACATTAATGCCGCACACTTTGCCTATTTTAAGCATATATTTATTTATTTTAAATAAAAATGTGTACCATCAAATATTTTCATAATTTGCGTTTGGGCTGCATGTGGCCCGTGGGCCGCACTTTAGACAAGCAATGATCTCTCATTGGTGGCTTAGAGGTAGCATGACCGCTTCGTAAGCTAAGGTTGCAGGTTCGATCCCGGCTGGAGTCGATGGATTTTTTTAAATGCGAAAATAGCAGGCACGCGTTTTAAATGATTATGGGGCATGAAAAAGATTCCTTGAGTATCTGACTTTAGTATTCTTAGTTCAATTAAATCAGGGCAATATTTAGCATCCGACGAGAACTTGAATTCAAGTCAATTCAAGCGTCAATATTTGGTTGCGAGAGCCACCACTAGAAGGTGCCACCGTGAAATGGTTCTCACATTTGGGAACTTTCCGGGTTTGCTTAGGTGCCAAAAGACAAATGATTAGGGAGGAAATATATAATATAAAACAGGAAGTGTATTTAAATTAAATTCATAAAAATCAAATATTCGAAAACTGCACAAATTTTTAAATTATATCCATATCTTGTTTGGTCTCAGGAAAATCCTATTTTGATTTTATTAACTTTTGATTTTACTTTTGATTACTAACAACCAGCGTAAACAAGAATCAACTACTGCGTTTCCAATTAAAGATACAAATTTAAATCGAATTTTAACTTATTTACAATTAATGATACATTCAATTTCTCAACATGAAACAAAATGCACAGCACTTAAATTAAATTATGCAACCCCAAAACCAATTCTTAAAATATCAACCAAAAATTTATAAAAAAAAGGAATGGATAAATTGACTTAAGTATTTTCAATTCAGACCTTCAGTTAATGGATTTCACCATTTAATGAAAGTAACATTGAAAGAATTAAAATTCCTCCAGAAAAAAATTCAATTGATTCCAAGGTTTCTAAAGCTAAAGTTCTTAATACATATTTTTTTTAAACGAAAAAGAAAAAAAAATGACATATGTAATTATGGGAAAAATTGCTACACACACAGCCTTTAATGTATTATATCAAGTTTTATATAAAACATGCAAAGAGCTTATATGTATATTTAAAACAATAAAATGTCAAGATATCCAAATGAATACAAAAACATTCGCAATCTTTTGTATTAATATTACCACGAATAATCTTCTATCTTATGGTTTTACTCTCATTTCTCTCTGCAGGTATCCAAATAATCAGAGATATTTCTACTAATATTTCCGATGTTAAGGTCTCTTTAGAATTCCACAAATGTAAACGATCCCTGTTTCAACACCTAAATAGTTCAAAATGCCATTTCAAGTCATTGTTCACAGCCAACTTCAATTCTAGTACAATAATTGTACTATTTTAATATCTAAATGAGAGAAAATTATCATACACATTTTAAAAAAAACTACATAATTCCAAATGAGCAATCAAAAGATATTTACATAAACATGAACTTCGAAATGCGTAGTTGTAATGAGAATCGAAACGCCGACCGCATATATCTCAAGAACTGAGCTCGATTCTTCGTTGGAGCAGGAATACAAACAATTAAACCTGTTTACATATCAATACCATAAAAGATAAGAGCGAATAAGATCGCTAAAAATGTCAATTTGCATCGCTCTGTAATGTAGTACCTTAATTGTGGTGTTAATGAGAACTCACATAAATAGCCTCCACCCTTAGTACTCGAGAGTTAAGTGCAGACACAGCTGCAGATTGGAATATTCGTCGTGTATAATTTAAAACGCATTAGACTCATCACAATCTGTTGCTGCCTAAGGAGTCAGATGCACGGGGCATAAAGTATAACTGCTGTTAACCATTTGTAGTTGTGAGGGAAGAAGTTTTAATGGGGGTCGTTTAAAGGGTATTTAAAATAAATCATTTATCATTAGCACTGCACTAAAAGGGAATGGTAAGTTAGAATTAATATGAAAAGGAACATATTTCCTAAATTATGACATATATAAATGTAGAATACAAATTGTTTCACTGATAATTAGCAGTCTGGGAAGTTAGATAGCAATGTTTTAATACTTTAGAATATAATTTTTCTTACATTATATGCGTGTTCTAAGCGTTCTAGCAATTTTAGTTATTACTAAAAAATCGAATAAAATAAGAGCTCTGTCATTCAAAATAGTCTTATTACCATTAGATAGTTTTTAAAGCTTATTTTTAATATAATTAATGAAAAAGATTACATATAAAAATACACTATTTTATTATGTTCAAATTAAAATAAGAAAAAATGCGCATATAAAAACGGAGAAATTATTAGATTTTTGGCAAGATGCTTTGCTTATATATAAACCAGTGCTTCTCAAACTTTCAATGTCTGTCACCCAGAATTCAATGATAATTGTCATAATTCCCCCACCCTCATCTATACAAATAGCAATGTATTGATTTAGTAATACTTATACTTAGAGCTAAGGCTACTATAAGACTTTATCATCTTATGTACCACCGATGTATATAAACGTGTTGCTCAGCCACAGCTTGAATTGCCTCGGACGTATATATACGTCTTTCTGAATTACAATCTTTTTTGTGCGCTGCTATCCATATAACTGTTCCGAAGACTTTGGAAAGCAATAAAAAGGATTTTGACAGAGTTTGCGAAGGATTTACTTATTTCAGATGATTTCCATATTCACACACACATTCCTTTTCTTCCCCACCCCTCAATACATCACATACACGCATCTAAGTGGAAAACAATGGCTTTGGGGAGCGAATCGCGTAACTTTTAATCGGTAAATAAGGGTTATTTATAAACCATACAAATTATCAAGATAAGTGTTATATATATATATATATATATATATATATATATATATATAATATTACAAACGCGAAAGCTTTTACGGATATTTGTTACCCTTTCACGCAAAAACAACTGAATGGGTTTTAATGAAACTTTACAATAATATAACTTATATATTAGAAAAAAACATAGGCAATTTTTTTCCGATATTACAATTAGTTAAAAAGATAATAATTAAAAACCTTAAAAAGCATAATTGTTTATTCCACCTTAGTGTTGTTTATTCCGCCGAACGTCATTTCCATTGCAACGGAGTGAAGTTCCGACTTTTCCCACGTTTTTAAAAAAAATGTAATTGATTCTATCAAACCCAGACAAAAAATAATTACAGAATCGGAAAGATCATTTATTTTGACACTACAAAGTATAATTCTTTTTACAAAATAATAATATTTGTATTTTTTACGTTTTTTATTTAAATCAGTTAAAATCGATGCATTTTTATGATAAAGATTTCTAAATCGTTCCGTATGAATTTCTTTTCGCGTTAATGAATTGATATACTGCACTAAAAATGTTCATACTTTTTCCTTTTACAATCAGTCATTTAAAAAATGAAATAACAAAACAAAATTTTTACGATTTTTCAAAAAATACACAAAATTTTAATTAAACATTTAATAACTTCGTAATTTATTAAGATAATCACGCAAAACTTTTTTCCATGTTTAGACAAATATTATTCTTCATCTATACGAAGATTAAAGTACGGTTAAAAAGGCGGCTTACGGTTAAATTACGGCTTGAAAAGTACGGTTTTTTAAAAAAAAATTGTGTTTTTCGTCTGATACCGTTTTTGCGAGAATCCATCCATGTAGATAGTAAATGTATTAATTAAGAGTATTTTTATTACATATTTTGTTTAAAAATTACCGTTGTTCGCAATTGATATGAGAAACTTCGAAACTTCAACTTAAACATTTAGCCTGTAAAGGCAACGAAAACTTTAAAAAAAAATATTTTCAAGATTTTGAGTGCTTTGCGCATGAGCAAGAGAACCAGCGAAGGTCACTGTGTTCATAGTTCCGTTTAGAAATGTTAAAGGGACGGGGTAGCTTTGAGTGATGAAAAATTACGGGAATTTCCCTGTTTTATGCTCTCGCATCGTTTATATGCAATGAACTGAAGCGGATTCTCTTAAAATACTCTACTGGCCTCCGTAAATGCAACACCAAGAAAGACAAGAGATAGCACAAAAAAATTTATTTTGTATATAACATGTTGACCAAGTATGATATGATTAAATTTATAGACTTCTGTGAAGTGTGGTTCCTGCCAGAATCAGCAGCCAGAGTAACCGCCATTGTTAGAGATGAGTGTTGCCACACGCCTCGGCATTAATTCAAAGAGACTTTGGATGTGTTCTGTGTTCTTGGGGTACAGCAGACCAGACAGCTCCACTCGTTGCCAAAGTTGATCTGGTGTGGCAGCTGGGGTTGTAATCTGGGTCAATCGTTGAGCAACCATGGACCACATGTTTTCTATCGGCGAAAGATCCGGAGAGCGAGCCGGCTAGGGAAGCAATTCAATCTGGTGATTGACGAAGAAAATTTGGACAATGCGTGCCACGTGTGATCGCGCATTATCCTGTTGAAATATGGCTGCCAAACCCTGAAGGTAAGGAAGGACAACTGGTTCCAGCACCTCGGAGATGTAGCGCTGACTGTTTAAAGTACAGGCAATGCGTACTAGAGGACTGAGAGAGTGATATCCAATACCGCGCGCACGCCCCATACCATAATACCCGGTGCAGAACCAGTGTGGCTGTGCATAACTCAGGTGTTCAGCATCCTCTCTCCATGGTGTCTCCAGACTCGAATCCGACCATCGTGGTGTTGCAGACAGATGCGTGACTTATCAGTAAAGACAACTTCATTCCTTTCTGCCACCCACATCCTTCTTTCATCGCACCATTGGCGGTGGTGACGTCTGTGGTTCTGCGTCAAGGGTAGACCAAGCAATGGATGTCTTGCGGACAGACCACTCTGCTGTAAACGGCGTCGAATGATATTGCAGACACTGAATGATGCGTTACAGACTCAATGTGCTGTGCTATAGTTCGTGATGTGACTGAGCGATCCGTCAAGGCCATGCGCACAATATCCTTGTCCTCACGTGAAGTGGTGCACGGAGGTGGATGCGATCGTACCCTCCTGCATCCATCGTTCACATCTCCGCATTACATTGGTTTGGTTTCGTCCAACGCGACTACCGATTTCTCTGAAAGATAATCCACAATCTCGGTAGGCCACTATCCTTCCTCGGTCGAACTCGGATACTTGATCAAAATCTGATCGCTTTTTCTATGAGACATATCTGATCGTTTTTTGAAAAAACCACAAGAAAAACACAATTGCCGAACTTGAAATCGTCGAAATCTCTAAGGCTTAAATAGTGCTTTGAGGTGGCGCCACAGGCCTGCGTTGTACAAACTTTGCACATACGTCGAAGGCTCAGAAACAATTTTTAATAGGAAATAACGATTCAACGAATTTTTACCAATGCATTGCGACACCTTTATTCAAACTCGAATGAACAACTACTACACAGAGAGAAGAAACAAAAAACAAAGTACACAAAAAGGGGTATTGTTCCATTTCTCCTTACAAGAGGGGTGGGGTGAGAAGGGATGACGCAATGGTCCGTAACATCCCGCCCCACGTTGAAATAACAAATTTCAACCATACATCAATATAGAATTGGACTGTTACAAATTATCAATAAACACAATTTTTTACAATATACAAAGCTAAATAATTCAAAATATTTACAAATATCAAAATAACAAATACAAATACAACAAATATCAAAAATAATAAGCAAGAAAAATATACAATTATACAGAGGGTATTAAATTTGCTACAGGCAGAATTGCGATGCTATTGATAGACCTTTTCAAAATTTTATCTTTTATTTTTACTTTCACTACACGTACCAGGCCATCTGAACCAGGTATGACTTCCGTGATTCTGCCTAAGCACCATTTGCACGTAGGCATATTATCTTCTTTTAATAACACTAGTGTTCCTACATTAACATTGTTTTGTTTAACTAACCATTTTGTTCTTTGCTGTAGGTTAGAAAGATAATCTCGATGCCATTTGACCCAAATAATTTGTACCATTTTTGTCAACCTTTGCCACTTATCCAATCTATTTATCTCTAAATCAATCAAACTAGGCTCAGGAATAGCATTTAAAGGTCTTCCATTTAAGAAATGACCAGGTGTGAGGCTTTCACAGTCATCCGGGTCATTAGACAATGGACAGATAGGGCGCGAGTTTAAAATTGCCTCTACTTGATTCATGACAGTACTAAATTCCTCAAATGTTAGCTTGGCATCTCCAACAACTCTTTTAAAATGATATATATTTAAAGGATTTGACTCCCGCCTCCCAGAGCCCTCTAAAGTTAGGTGCTCTGGGAGGAGAAAAGTTCCAATTAATATTCTCTGATGCATAATATGTTGCCAACTCTTCATTTGGGTTACATACCATCTGGTACAAGCTTTTTAGCTCTCGTTGAGCCCCAACAAACGTTTTAGCATTGTCTGTGAAAAGTGTTTTGCTAATTCCACGTCGAGAAAAGAACCTTTTTAACGTGGCTATAAAGGCGCCAGTCGTTAAATCCGTAATAATTTCAAAATGAGTGGCTCGGGTAACAAAACAAACAAAAATGGTTACATATATTTTATGATAAACACCCTTTCGTTGCCCCTTATATTTAATATAGAAGGGCCCTAGAAAGTCGATCCCACAGCAATTAAAGACAAAACCCTGGTTTACACGTTCACTTGGAAGTGAACCCATCAATTGCTCGCAAAGTTTAGGTTTAATTTTGAAGCAAGTAACACATTCGTGAGTAATTTTACGAGCTAGAGATCTGCCATTTAGAATCCAGAATTTCTGCCGAACAAAGGATACAAGTGCCTGAGGGCCAACATGCAAGTTTTTTATGTGATAGTACAACATAATTAATTTGGAAAATTTATGAGTATGAGGTAGAACAATTGGAATTTTACAGCTAAATGACCATATTGGAATTTACCAATCTTCCCCCAACTCTGAGAAGACCTTTTCCATCCAAGAAAACATTTAAAAATTTTAACTTGCTTGTCGTAGGAATTTCCTTACCTGCAGCCAAACATTTAATTTCTTCAAAAAAACTCTCCTTTTGTACTGGTTTAATTAAAGCAGCTGTAGCTTTTTCCAGTTCTTGATTTGTGAAAACACCAGACTGTTTAAAAGCAGGATACTTACAATTGAAATAGAACCTGAAAATATAACTCACAATCCGAACAAGTTTAGTAAAACTATTTGTAATATTTAAACAATTATCAAGGAATACAGATGGACCTGCATGAGTGATGAATGAGTATACAATATTAGGGTTTTTAAGTTCTTCGAAAAAGTTGTCGTCTTTCTGCGAAACGACAGAGTTTGAGTTCAAAGTTTTGTCCTTCAAAAAGGAAGGACCTGTCCACCAAAGTTCGTCTTGAAGCTGCAACTTAGTTGCACCTGTTGAAATCAAATCAGCTGGGTTCTCCTTGGTTTTTACATGGTGCCAGGAAAAGGTTTCAGTCAATTCTTGAACTAAAGAAACTCGGTTTGCCACAAAGACTTTTAGAAGGTGTGGTTGTGCATTTGGATCCAGTCCAAAACAACTTTCGAGTCCGAAAAAAGATGAACTTCATCAAATTCTAAATCAATAATTTTAATAATCTTTGAGGTCAATTTCGACAACAATGTCGCAGCAAGCAGTTCGAGCCTAGGTATTGACAAAGTCTTTAGTGGGGCGACGCAAGTTTTGCTGCAGAGTAATCTTATCTGAGTTTCATTGGCATTCTCAGATTTTACGTATAGGCATGCACCATAAGCTTGGGCTGATGCATCTGCAAATCCAATTAGTTGAACTGCAACAGAATCTTTCAGTAAAATGCACCGAGGTATTTTCAAATCCTTCAATTGATGCAGCTCGGCCACGTATCTCTGGAAGTTTTCAATTTCTTGACGAGGCAAGTTTTGATCCCAGTCAATTTTTAATAGCCAAATTTTTTGAATCATTTTGGCCTTTATGATTATCGGTTGAAGCAGTCCTAGGGGATCGTACAATTTGGAGATAAATGACAAGACGGTTCTTTTAGTAATAGTCACTGGAACCCCTTGCAAATTCATCTGATACATGAAGGTGTCCTCTCTAGGTCTCCACGACAATCCCAAGGTCTTTACTAACTCATCATTTTCATTGAAGAGGAACTCCTTGTTCTCCGTGGGCACGTCTTTCAACAATTCCAATCTGCGAATAGCAGTAGACTTTGACTGCCCCAGTTCAATGTCATTGTCTTTCATGGGCATCTCGACGCAAAAACGTCCGTTCGTCCGACGTTAAAACGTCCTCGCCATAGTTTTCAAAAAATGTTCATCGCATTTCTTAAGTTCATCACTAACAAATTTGGTGGGTACAATTTCTTCTATTTCCCAGAATGATTTTAAAGTATCATTTAAAGTTTCAAAGTCTTTTGTGATTAAACCACAATGCAATGAGCCACTTGAGAACCTCGAGGTGTTACCACTAATTATATAGCCAAATTCAGTATTTTGTAAGATCAAATTACCATTATCTAATTTGTATTTACCATCTTTCAAAATATCAAAGAAAATATCTACTGATAATAAGGCATCGATAGAATTACTAGTATTAAAAGTGGAGTCTGCTAGATGTACATTGCTTGGAAACACAATATGTGAAATATCAAAGGAATTAACAGGTATCATATTAGTAATTTTGGGTACAACATGAAAATCCACAACACGTTTATATGATCCAGAACCATTTGAAATTACTCCTTTGATTTTTGATTTTATATTAACATTCGAACCACCCAAACCAGAGACCGACATATCAGTTTTTAATTTACGCAAATTCAAGAAATCTGCCGTGCTCGACCTCAATAGAGAAACTTGCGACCCGCTGTCTGCAAGGACGCGTAAAGGAACTTTTTCCCCAACAAAATTTTCAACATAAATTATACAAGTCGATTAAACAATATCATTTTTATGTTTCTGGGAGCGGAAACACTCATGTTCACTCCCGAAACCTGACCTTGAACAATGTTGCTTTGAGCACTCGGAAAATTAAAAGAATTCCTATCAGTTTTATTTTGATTATTTTTTATACTAGAATTTTGAAAACAAATTGGTTCGATGACGTCGTCTTGGCGCCTGGTGTCTGGTTGGGATGACTCAAAGTTTTGCATCTCCTGATTTTTTACATTAACAAAATGTAACAACTGATTGTGGTTCTTTTTGCAAAAACAAATATGCTTATATCTACATTGTGATACCTTATGGTTTAATTTCAAGCATTTTAAACATAAACTCAAAGATTTAACAATATTATACCTCTCTCTAACAGGCATATTTTTAAATTGATCACAGTTATACAGGTCATGGTTCAAAGAACAAAGCTTACATTTTTTGTCAACATTTGCATCTGTATGCAATATGAAGCTTTTGTGACGTGGAGAGTCTTTAAAGTTTTGTTTACCTCTTGTTCCTGCGGATGGCAGGTTTTCTAAAAATAAACAACGCTTATTCAAAAAAGCCAAAAACTCATCCCACTCAGTAATTAATGTCTGTACTCTCCAAGGTCATTTAGAAAAGACGCTTTGTCTCTGTATCCAAAACCTGCACAACTAATTGTATCAACAACAATTCTGAAAATGTATTATGCTCCATATTTAGCAATTTTAATGCTCTCAAATGTTTAGTACAAGTGTCAACCAAATTTCTTAACTCAACATTTGAATCACCTCTAAATTTTTCATATTTCAACATCAACAAAGCATTTATATGTTTGTTTATTATTAGTCTTTTGTTTTCAAACCTCTGCTCTAGAGCCAGAAACAACGAATCATATGTGTCATCCACAGTTTGGACATGTTTTGCAATTCCTATTAAACACGATTGTAAATATTGCAATTTTTGTTTATCATTTAAGCCACAATTTTCAATTATTTCTTTGAATTGCTCTTTAAAAATAAACCATGTTTCTATGCCCCCATTAAACTGTGGAAGCGATAATTCTGGTAATCTAAAGCACGGTTTGATAACATTAGACACAGGATTTGAACCAGTTTCATTATTATTTTTACTATATTTTAAATTCAAGGATTTAAGTCTTACCTCGAGTTTCTCAATGTGTTCATTGCAGGTGGTAATTTTTCCATCGAAATTATTGAATTCTAGATCTGATAAGGAAGTAAAAATTTCTTCTTTGACTGATTCATATTTTGCATTAAGTCTATCAAATTGACTTAATTTGAAAGATAACACCTCTTTGTCATCTTCAACGAAAGTGTCCACAAATGCGATAAATGCACTCAACTGTTTTTCGATGTCGCAGAACTTCCTTTCGAGAATTTTAACGCCTTTCGCCATGACGCATTCAAAGCAATGAAACCAACGAAAAGATTTCTTAAATATCTTCAAAATCCAAAAATCCACAGGTTCTGGCGATTTAATAATACTCCGGCTCACAATACTCCGGCTCAACGGACCATTTTTTTATGTACAAACTTTGCACATACGTCAAAGGCTCAGAAACAATTTTTAATAGGAAATAACGATTCAACGAATTTTTACCAATGCATTGCGACACCTTTATTCAAACTCGAACGAACAACTACTACACAGAGAGAAGAAACAAAAAACAAAGTACACAAAAAGGGGGATTGTTCCATTTCTCCGTACAAGAGGGGTGGGGTGAGAAGGGATGACGCAATGGTCTGTAACATGCATGATGTGTGTTTGCGCTGAAATTCTAATTATTTGCATATCTCACCTCCGCTAATGCATGTTGTAAATATCATGCTATTTGCGTGCTTCCTTCAGTGTGTTGCATTTACGGTGGCCAGCAGTGTAGTTATATAATTTTGTAATTTTGAACATTTCTCTTTTTTTTGTTTTTTTCTCTACATAAAATTATTCTTTTAAAAAATTTGTTATATCTTTTCCGGGGGTGGAAAAGATTTAACGAAAAAAATTGCCAAAAATGTCAGTAAGAGTTAATTCATTCGTCATAATTACATTCTTTATTTAATTTCATTCCTTTTTTATTACATTTTTTATTTAATTTCATTCTTTTTTATTACATTTTTTTTTTTTATTTTATTTCCTTGTTTTTGATTACATTCTTTATTTAATCACATTCGTTAATTAATTATATTTAATATCTTGCTGATTAGCAATCAATTACTTGGTTAAATATTCAGTTGTAACTGTGGAAAAACTTTTCATTTTATTTCCTGTGTTTATCCATTTTTACTGGACGGAAGAAGACCCGAATTAAAGAATACAGAACTCGAGGATAACCCACTGTTAAAACTATTTTAGTTTCATATAGATATTTGAAGCATTATACATCTGCCAGAAATATGTTTCCAAGGAATTTAAATGTACTCAAACTCATTATATATATTTTTGTAAAATATTAAGTAATTAAATCTTCACAGGGTCACTGGGGAACTTATATAACATATCCAGTATTGGGTAATTTAACATTTCCTCTTAACATTTAATCAGTTATAGCAACTATGTTATGTTCTCCAACTATGCTTATATACATTTAAGTAAAAAAAGCTGCGGAAAACACACTTAAAAAGATTTTCCAAACATTTTTATTCATTTATTCTTATTTAAATATGTTTTGATCTAACATTTGTTATCGTCAGCTGTGCACAACCGTTTTTGAACACTATTTTATATGACTACGTAGTATGTTTAAACTTTTCTAAATGTAAGTCATAAAAAAATATTCATTCTCAGAGTAAACAAAGTTGCACGTATCTTTTATACAATAGTCGTGTTATTCAGTCTTTTTCAACCGATTTATCCACTGCGAAAGCACCGGAGGAAAAGTTCTTCCAAAATGGCGCACTGTTATTCCAACCTACTCTGCATGATGACTTTTCTGGAATGAATTCTGGCTTTTTTCGGGGGAACTTTTAGATAAGGAATTCTTACAACATAAAAACAAATATATGTAATATTTTCTACTTTTTCTAAAACTTAAAAACTTGTGATAGCAGAATTTGTGTTAAAATAACTATAAAAAGTATTTCCTTAGTTCTGATACAGTCCATAAGAATCGGAAAATGGTACAAAATGATTGTAAAAAGTATACAAAACATAAACTGACTTTTGAAGTCAAGTTAAAGTAAATATAAGTAAATACAATTTTTGCTCAGAAATCTCATAGTAGAAATTCCACTGGTTATACAAAAACAAAACATAACATGTAACTAACAAACAAATACATATAACTATATTTAAAATCAATATAATCGTAAAGTGTATGTAACAAATAAGAATTTTTCACAGAAATAGACTTCTATATTCATTTATAGAAATATATTCCACTAAACACACAAATGTTATGCAATTAAATTATTAATTCAACAAAACTTTACGTAAGCAGAAATAATGTAATCTTCCTTTTTTAAAAGTATTTTGAAAGTTTACTTATTCTAAATGCATTTTAGAAAGCTTCTCATTGATGCCTATGCATCATTTGTTAGAAAAAAATACACATGCATTACATGTGTAGAATGTTTGTGTTTTTGAGTGTGTGTATGTGTGTGTGGGTTTGAAACTTTAAACACTTAACGATACAAATTTCCGACTGTGTGTCGTAGTTGTATTGGCGCTGGCGCTGTGCTCCCAAGTTTGTGGGCTCGAACCCGACCAAAGTTGGTGGATTTTCATGATGCAAAAAATCAACAGCGTCTATGTCGTATTATTATGCAGCATGTTAAAGATACGTTAAGTGCCTGTTTGGCTTGGGTGCTCTCGGCAAAATTAAAATCCGTGTACAATTTTGCATCGTCAGAGCTCAGGTGCCTCCTTCTGGAAAGTAAACTGGGTGTGAAAATTACATCGTGGCAATTAGTATCCATCTATATGGTGCCATATTAAAAAATAATATCATCACCAGAGGAATGTACAATGTTTCCAATAGTAATTGCCAATCCACAGCCCCACTAAGAAAAAAATAATACAAATTAGACTTGAAAATAAACGATCTCTAGCTCAAAATTCATGGAATCGTCAAAGATACATTTTATATGACCCTTTTTTTCTTTAAAACATTTCCTGAAAGCATTTAATGATAGTCATAATTCATTGAATAGAAAATGAATTTACAAAGAATTATCGTGTTCAAGTCATCAACAGAAAAAAAATATGATTTCCAAAATGCTAATCTTTTATGAAACTCATCCCCAAGTAATCAAAAATTATATACAAATTTAGGAAAAATGGAGAAATTACGGCCATTAAGAAATCAAACTATGATCATTAAAGAGATTCAATTTCGATTATAATGTAGATCTCTTTCTTAAGACACTCTTTTCGTCTTTATAGTAATAACCACGAGTAAAATTAGAATTAGTAATGGTTTCCAAAATAAAATTCAATAACTCTTAAGTGTTTTCTATTCTTAAAATGCAGTTCGATTAGTACAAGAACTCCAGAAAAACTTTATTCTTTAATTGGTTTCATCGATTCTTATCTCATTAACTTTTTTTTCAAACTCCTTTTAAATATTAAATAGTTGAGATCAAGAGATTTATCATTGCATTGAATTGAGGTTAAATTCTATGAGGAAAGAAATTCAATTCTGATATTATGTTTCAAATATTACATAAATAAGAACGACCTTAGCATTTAAATATGTAAATCTCGAGATTTAATGATGACGAAATTTAGCAATTTAATATTTTAGCTTTAACAAAAAATTAAATTTTATAATCCTTAAGTATTTCTAATTTTTAATATGTATGACATTTAAAAAGATACTGTGGAATATAAAATACATTTAAAAGCATTTCTCTTTATGTTATGTGTGTAGAAGACATCTAATAAATCGCATTTTAAATTCCATAAAAAAATATTTTATCAACTATTTGTATGATTCTGAACGAAGTATATAATTTAAAATTTTGGTTTATAATTATCTTATAGATATAGATATAAATAATTCCTATGTTCGATGATGCTTCAGGTTTTACTATTATTATTTTTGACTTCATTATTATTATAATTGAGTTGAAATTATTTTAGATTTCCTTTGTACTGTTGCTTCAAATGCACCCATTCTCATACCTAGTGCTACTAATTTACTGAAATTGAGGTCTTAAATGATGCATCAGCACCAAAAGTTTTCTGTTGCAAGTCCATATAATAATTAATTTTTAGTTTAAATTTAATAAATAATTGATTTAATTTTCATTTTGGTCACACTAGTAGAATTAAATATTTCCACCTTTTGCTGTAGTATTTACTCTTCACGTTTTTTTTAACACAACATAATATTAAAATAACTTAGCATCGAAATCGTTTGGTGAAAAGAAAATGTTAGGTGAATATAAGACATTTCTGGAAAGATATGCAATTAATACAAATGTTTAAAAGAAATATTTAATAAAGAAGCCGAAAATATATATATATATTATCTTATTATTTTAATTCATTTTATATATAACATATATATGCGGCAAAAAGTCCTGAGCAACCTCCTTTTTTTTCCTAATTTTTGAGTTGACTCAATTATTTTCCATGTAATTATCACATTATCTCAATTATTGATATTGATTCTAATGGAATTTTTTATGCGGATTTCAAATCTGTTTATAGATTTTGTGTAAAATATAAAAAGTTTTATCGTTATTTTTAAAAAACCATGATACCCGAAGAACAAAGTCGTTTTTTCAACAATTGAAGTACTCCATTATTTCATTCAGTTCGAGAAAATTAGTGATAAAGGGTTGGAAGCAGTAGGTGAAGTATGTTTTAATACACTTAAAGCAGTTCTGTATAGCAATTTGAAATACGTGGGTGGATAATATTGAAATTATGGGTGAACTTTCGTTTCTGCTTTCTAATGAATGATAAAAAGATACTACTTTGGAAGGAAAAATTATATTCTGTGCACCAAATTGATGCTGAAGTACTAGTATGTGGTCTTTCTACTGTCGTGCGAACGTTGAAAAGATATTCTCAATTAAATTCTATTATGAACTGGAAACGATCTGGTAGACCGTAAAAAACAATTTTACGTGAGTACAGGATATTTTACTTCCATACAGAAAGCTTAATTCGCCATTAATTTGGAAATAACGCACTGCGACATCGAATGTAAATGTATGCCTAAGAACAGCGAAAGGAAGACTGCGACAAACTGTATTACGATGCTTCAAACTCATCCAAAACTATTACTTACCGAGGGACACAAGCAAGTGATCATTCATTATGGATATTTTAAAGATTTAGAAAGGGACACACATATTTGACTTGACTTGACTCTGTCGCAAGGCAACTTGGCTGCGTCAACAGCCCTCAATCCCCTATCTGGAACTGAGAGGTGGCATTGTGTTATCGACTTGGATGGTTAAGTGGTTTCAGGAAGAACATACCAATGGAGTTGGCTGGCAGAGAATCACCTCGACTTCTTGAAGGTCATATTTACTGATGAAAGTTGGTTTTGTATTCTAGCTAACAAAAATAGTGGCGTGAGCCTGATGTGAAATGAACCGAAAATCGCTATCGCAAACCGTGGAGAATATACGCACATCACAATTCCAAGCCATTGGTGAATGTGGCTTGGAAATTATTAGGTGATTATCAATGGACAAATGCATTCATAGAATGCCTCACAAGATTGAGACTCGTATAGCTTCTTGAGGTGGTTATATTGCACACTGAATAAATTGGTTTGTAAAGCTTTTTATTTTTCAGTTTTTTTAGTCATTTGCATATCCACCTTGCCACTATCGTTCCTGAAATTTGCATATATTTACATACATTATTTCTCGGAGTGGCAATTTAACATTTATGAGGAGTGTACTTGTAACATGTACACAACAAAAATGTGGATAAACTTTTGTCTATTTATAGTCCCTACTTGCGACTAGTTTAGGTAACCATTTTAAAAAGAAATGTAGTTCTATTCATTTCGCATTTTTTTAAATTTAAAACAATTTTCTTAAAAATATTTAAATTTTCCTTTTTAATGGGAATATTTCAACCTGTATTTTAGGGTGTACATTTGGTAAAAATACGTATTTTTAACACACACAGGCAATTTTATATTAATATAATTTCATTCTAATATCTATAAAAATTCGTTCCTTTTCCTTAATGCTGAGTGAATATAAATTTCAAGCTCATTTTATCCGCAATGGCTTTAATACCATTTACCTGTCACCCTAAATTATGAGGTTTCTTGAATTATTTTTTTCTATATGATAAATCCAAATAAAATGTAGAATTTCTGAAGAATACTCATTTAAAAGGAATGAAACGCCAAATCGTATATTTACTAGTTTCAAAACAAACACAATCATAAATTTTCCAAGAATGCTACCGAGAAATTTTCTTAGAATATTTTTTTTGTTTTCCCTAAGGACTTACACCGCATTCTATCGGCAAATATATGACGAAAGTACATTTTTTCTCTAAAATTTAGTCTACTGCTTCAATTTGAACGGTAAATGTATTAATCTAAAAATATCTCCAGTAACCATTTAAGGTGTATACTGAAAATTTGGAATAAATCTCCTCGTTTGGAATTTATTTTTGGAAAGGAGAATACGTGTGTGTTTAAATATATTGTCTTTCTTCCCTTTAAGTTAAATTTCGCAGAATTTGAAGTATACTTTAGCGAATGTGTGTGTGTGTCTTCCTAATTAATATTTGTGGATAACACGTCAATTCTTTAAGCAATACTTTTTTTAAAATGCCCTCAAGAATTTAATTTTGAAATAAATTGGTGTCTGAAAAAAGAAACCGTTAATTATTAAATGAATTAAAAATAATGAACATGATTTATATTTTTGCGTGATTTATCTTCTTTCAAATGCAGGAAAAGTCCTCTCAATCCTTAGACAATTTTGGATTAACCCGAGAGTGGTCACGCGAGGTACAGAGTCATCTCAGGCTGTCGGAAAATTAAATTCTGGGAAATTCCAGAATTTTATTTCTTGGGAAAATGTTTATTTGTTACCAATGGCGTTATTAGTATCCTCCTATATGACAGTCTTCATGGGAACTAAAACGTATTTGTCACATAGCTCCCCCCTTTTTGTGAGTGACAACATTTTTTTCACAATCTGAAGTTACTTGTTTTTGCTGAGTTCTCCATGCGACCACTTTTGATCCAAAATATTTTCAATGAACAAGTGACATTTTTTTTCTATGAACAACTTAGTGGTTTGATTGCTGAGGTGTACAGATTATTACGGCTTATAAATGCAAATGAACAGAATATAGACCAAGAAATGGATAGTTGCAATCTTTATTGGATGTGTGATGTTGAAACTGTTCAATCAAGCGAAGAACCTGGTGAAACAATGGATATTAATCATGGAAGTGAAAGTAAATTCGAGAAAAGTGATGAACATGAAACTTTAGAGTTAAAAGGAAAATTTTCAAATTGTACCTTTTAAAAATTCCATCAAGAAAGTGTACCACAAAACACAATGCTCCCCGTCAAAAAGACACAAGAAAGATGATGTTAAACTTGATATTTGTCGATCAACAAAGGAAAGTAAAAGTACAATAACTTGAACAAAATAAAAGAGTTCTGCCTGCAAATATCATTCATGTAATGCTAGCAAAAATTGTCTGTGATTCGCGTCCTTAACTAAAATCATGCACATTTGAAACATTTTAGTTCAGTTTAATTGGACTTTTTCTTAAATTATCAAAGCAAAATTGAGAAGTCCTTAGAAGTAGGTAAGTATACTTTCTCTTAGTCAAATTACTCACTGGAATCACGGTTTTTATTGTATACAATAAATGTAAGAGTAAAAAACGATTGGGTAACTCAGTCACCCCCTCGACCACTAACGTTAGTTTTGAGTGCGCACCTTCTGCCGGGTTAAATTGTTATTTATTCTGACTCTTTTACAATTATAGTACATTTTTCTTCTAACAGGAGATAATTAACACTCGTATGAACTCACCAATTACGAAAATTCAAAGCTCACACAGATTTCGAACACAATTATTACAGTTTTGTATAAATCAAATAAAACGCGCACCATCCCCATGTTACTTCCTTACCTCGTCCTTATACAGGTTGAAAAGACACTTGTAACAGCTTCTGGAGCTTTCTCGTGAAATTATCACCTCGTTCTGTAAAATTCTTTCCTATGGCAATTCATCTTCTTTTCAATTGCATGAAATTGTTTTGGGATACTTTTTGGGCAGTCAAATTTCTTCGGGATTCCAATTTCTCTTTAAGCCATAATAGTTCAAATCTTTGGGGCTACTGAAATTTTTATTCTTAAGAAATTAAATTTGAAGTTCATATTTTTCTTTTAATCTTTTAACTCCGAAATTAAACTTCCAATTCCTAAATATATAAATTATTTTATTAATATATTTTCACTTAAAGTTTGTTAGAACATATAAGAAAGAGATCTAAATAGCAATCGCACAAACA
Source organism: Trichonephila clavata (assembly GCA_019973975.1). Taxonomy (NCBI): domain Eukaryota; kingdom Metazoa; phylum Arthropoda; class Arachnida; order Araneae; family Nephilidae; genus Trichonephila; species Trichonephila clavata. Next base: position 2,374 of record BMAO01018826.1, on the reverse strand, counting down.
GTTTAGATCATGGGTTGGCAACCTATGGCACGCGGTACAATTCCCAGTGGCACTCTGCACTACTCTACAAATTTGACAATTTTTTAGTGAATGGAAGTGGATAAATTTATTGTTGACCCTATTTGACAAACATCATTTGAATTATGGACATTTACGGAATTACGAAAAAATCTGAATGATAACTCTAATAGGGGTATATTTTGTAAATTATTAAACGTCACTACGGTAGAGATTTAATAGTCTGAAGAGAAAAAAAATGCATGTACTCTGCTTTCCGCTTTTGGTTTTACATATCTAAGTAAAAAAATATTTCGTCGTATGAAATCATTTCGAGGTGCAAAGAAACTGTTTAACAAATAAATGCTCAGAATCGTGTCAAATTCAAACTCAAAAATCATACCCCTAATTCTTCGATATGAAAGTCAAGCGGTGAAAGAATTAGGTTCACATTAAAAATTTTATATATATATTTTATTTAGCTAAATAAGGGAAATACTTATATTTTATGTTGTCTATTATTTATTTTAATAAATATGTTTAAAAATACATAATGTATGTACAATTTTAATTTTTTGTTGTTGTGAAGAAATAGTTATATATTATTCTGTTAATTGGCATATTGCAAAATATCTTTAAATGTTGCAAAATTAATATAAAAAAACTAAGTTTATATTATTGATCTTTATTTAATAACACTGCATGCATTATCGCGGAATTTGAATTGTTTTTAAAAATGTTCTACGGTGTGGTACGTTAAATTACATAGTAGATTGGCTTGGCGCGCCACAGCTAGGAAGGTTGGCGACTCCTAGCTTAGACCTATATGAGAAAACGGCTCAAAACTTTTAATATCTCGAAGACTTATCGTGAGAAACAGGTTTATTTTATTTCATGAAGATCGAATTATGAATTAAGGAATTATAGCGTTCCATGTCCCCTGGAAGTGTTTTTGATTAAGAGGAATCACTGTACTTAAAAAAGCCGTTCTATAAAAAAATTATTTTCTTTTTCTCAATATTAAATTAAAAAATCGAAACATATTTTCCTAGCTTACACACATTATTTCTTTGACAATTCCACATGAATCAATTTCCTATCTAGCCGGATATAGCGACTATACCAATTTGCTGCTAAATTCTGTTATCTTCTTCGATATATTGATTTCCGAAATATTCTCTATCGAATCGTAATCGAAAGCGAGAATTTTCATTATCGTAGGCGGTTGGTGAGAATAAGCGATTTGAATGTTTCATTGTTTTCTGGCCTGAACAATAAACATTCGATGGTAATTTGCGTTTTATCGTCGAAGACGTCTTTTAGCATTCGATTTTATTTAAAAATGTGTGGACGTGCATAAAGTACTAAAGAATCTGCGCAAAAATAAATTGTATTCCCTAAAGCTCCTTCCTTTTCTTTCGGGCTTCAGAAATACCTTTATAAATGGCGTGACTGGCAAATGGTTTTTCGATAACTTTCTTTTCAAATGATTTTTGAAAGGACAATTAATGTTTTTTGCTTCTTGATGTTGCAATTTTAAGCATTGATACGTTTAACTATTTTGTAATTTCAAAATAAAATTTGAGATTACAATCAGTACAAGCAGTGTTAAGAAAAATTCGATTATTGGATAGATACGTATAAAGAAGTTTAACGGCATTAACAACAGGAATTCACGTGTGCGTGCGTGTGATAGAAATAGAGCGGATCAAAAAAGAATATAAATCAGGAATTAACTCAAACTCATCTCCACCCACTCCATTTTTTTACAAAATTTGTTTTAAACATACTCAAGGTATACTCAACAGTACATAAAATCTCTACTTTAGAGAAAGAAAAAGAGAATCTGTGTGTGGGTAAGATTTTAATACATTCAATTAATAGTTTAGGGGCAGTTAAGTTCAAAAGTAGTGAACTTTTGTGATATTTACAATTGTTTAAACAAGGAAATCTCTCTTATAACTATATGCTAACTAATTTTTACTATCTAATTATTACAATAGTTATTTAACATTTCTTTAGCATTAAAGTTTTCTTGGGATAAGGATGTTTTGTCTGCTGAATAGCGAGATTTGAATCTGAATAACGTTTGAATGATTTATTCTCCTTAAATAGTTACATTAACTATTACTAAGATTTACATTTTAGTCAGCCATAGTGTATTGTCTACGGATTCATTTTTTTATGTTTTTACAATTACCTAAATGTGCTAAATTAAAGAAACATTCATTTTAAGAATTCTTCTCATTTAAGCGTTAACTAGTTCTAATCTTGTAGTTTCATGTAATTAAAAGATACACAAAAAAAATCTTATAAATTAATAGTAAATATACTTAATAATTTAAAGTCTTCATGTAGCTCAAGAAGATTTCTGTAC
>BMAO01018825.1:0-62660 GCA_019973975.1 Trichonephila clavata | reverse complement strand
ATTTGGCGTCATGTTAAATTTGCTACATTCTGTAAGTCTTATTGTAAATGTTTAGGCAAAATCTTCAAAATCTGAAAATTGGGAACTGAGTCAGAGTACTGGGTCCCCTTTTTCAGGCATACAAATTATCCACCAAGATTGATGCATCTTTTAAAACTGACAAAAAATTGCGCCTGCGCGCCAAAGTGAGACCCCTGTTTCAGATAGCCAAGATTATAAAGCCAGAGATGGGTCGTCCACACTTTCAACAAGATCACACCATATTGAATTGATTCTTGTCTTTTCTCGATCATACCAACGTTGCATTGTCTACATTTCATGGAATGCTGTCCACCGCTTGAATGTTCCATCATTTTGTGTATCAGCCCTGTTGATCATCGTCCATTTCATTTGTGGACACCTCTCAGTTTTAAATCATTCGTCTGGATGGGCTGAACAATTTTCTGCTCCATCAAAATATTTTCGAGGAATTTGAAAAGTTTGTTCATTGTGAAAGGCCTCGTACAACTTTCGACAGATTTTGTTTTGAGCTAAAAATGCAACATGAGGGTAAGAAGGGGAATGGGACAAAATTCATACAAAAAGAGCAATTTCAAGGTGGATTTCGACTTAAACACTTATGGGGGTTGAAGTGACAAGAACCATTCTAAGCGTGGATGGTTACCTGAAAACACAACGGAGGGTAGTGAAGGGTGCACTCATAAAGTCGCATCATATTGAATTTAGACTGAAACGTCTTATAGGATAGGTGGCAAGAAGATTCACGAAAGAGCCACAGGTGATTTTAGACCTGGAAGACAAACGTAGGACAAGATTCCGCAAAAGATTCGAGGATTGGCCGGTTTTCAAAAAAGTCGTTTTCCTATTTTCAACATTTTTGAAAGGGCACGGCTGCTCAACTATTACCGATACTGTATGGAACCTATGGCTAATGACCGTGTAAACGAGAGGCGTTCATTTACAGGATTGCCATAGGTGAAGTAGAGCGGTAAAGCACAGTCGCCCTGATAAAGGCAAGTGCTAAAGGAACAGGCATACGGAAAGCTGTTTCACCTTACGATTCAATCCCAAACGTAGGCAAAGTTCATACGACTTAATGGAAAGCTGGGAAAGTAACGAGCTGTAGGTAAAAATCTTGTGCGAACATTACATAATTTGGGTAATTTTGAACCATGGTCAAGGACGATCCATGAGACGTATTCAAAGGCGATCTGTACATGGGGTCAGGACACAATTACAAGACCAAATAGAGAAGTGTTAATATTTATGCATGAAAAGAGTCAACAATTCAATGATCACAATCACATCCAAGGATGTAGTATGTATTCAAAACAGAAAGTAATTGAAAACAACAAACACTTTAGTAAATTTTACTTTATTATAGACACTGCAACAAAACACATGACAAACTCGACAATATTTTACAGTCCACTAACATAAGGCCAAACCCAGACACATTTTACAGCATAACAAAATGCACACTACGTTGAAAACTGTTCACCACTTGACAGACTCTTGAGGTAAAGTCCAAAGTACATGCTTACATTTTCACAGTCCTCACAGCTTGCAGGTATTTTCACCTAGGGTGTCAAAGAAGGGTCATTTTCCAGCCACTAAAGTTTTTCCCATCTCGGAAAACATGCGAGTTCATCCGGATCAACATTCTTTCAGTCCAACATTCAACATAAACTATCTTCTTTGACTTGAAATACACTCTTCAGTCTTAAATACACTTTTCTGTCTATAAATACATCCTCTTTCTGTCGAATCAGTCTCTCAAGTCTATACATCTCTTCAATCAACTACATCTTGGCTTTAAAGGTGTTCTTCCCGATTTCAAATTTCTTTAGCTTTCCACTCACTTTCTTTAGATTTCCACCTGCCGTTTTAAAAGCGTCACATCTCTAAATCGGCCACGATCGGTTTCAACAACGTCCCGTTCCTTTGCATCTTTTCTTAATTCTTTGACGGATTCATCGATTTGTTGCTTTGGGATAAACGTACATTTGCGTCCATGAGAACGGAAGGACCCTTGAAATTCTATTTCTGTCACTCGTACAACGCTAAAATACGTTTACCTCTCAAAAGGAATGTAACGGATAAACTTCCAACCGTCACTTAATAGACCAATTAAATGATCGCTCATTTACAGTCTGGCCACTGTGGCATATGGATCCACCGCACTACATTTATATGCCCATTCTGTTCCACGAGAACCTGTGATCCTGTCGGGAACAAGGAGTCAAACGGCACAATGTATGCGGATGCATAGGTCGACTTCATATGGAAATGGGAGGTATGTTTCTTTTCTCATTGTCTGGGATCTTACGCGTCACACGTGGCTCATTTGCCATCATCGTACACCAGTCCGGTCCAGTGAGAGTATCGAACTTTCAGCATTTCTGCCTCGTCCTTCGGGAAAATCATAACGAATTTATGTTTCCAAATGTTTGAAACGAGCTCTTTTCAGCAAGCCAGAATCAGTGCGATACGACTTTGTCCTTCCAATTCCGTCCACACAGACACCAAGGGTAAATGACACCACGAATGGCTTCATTCTCGACAAATAGAGGGAAGACGTCGTAGCCACTCAGTTGGAAACCAACCAGGTCTCACAGAAGTAGTGCGATTCCAGGAACTCTTTCCTCAAACCACTGGCTTCACTAAATTGATCCTTATGGGGCCACAGGTTGGGTTTTTCAAACATCACTGACAAATTTACAGATGATGGATTTTGCAAGATCATACATGGGTGGGTAGAGATGAAATACGTACATTCTGCACAGGATGCTCGTCCTCGTATCCGTGGCTATCATCTTTCATAGGAGCTCACAAACTTTGGCAGCATTCCACGACATGTTAGACATTTTCACGCTTTCATTCTTGCCCATGAGGCTCAAGATGTTAAACCCATACAAAACGCACTTTAGATTCATTTGAATGTTCTTCAAAGTATTGTCATATAGAATCAACAGGTCATGGATTCAAACAAATTGACAACGAACGACAATATCTCGAAGAGGAATTCGAGATTGTAAAGCGTCGAGACATAAGGTCCTGCTCTACTAAGAACTAACAAAGAAATGCAAGCTGTACCTTGATATTAAAAATTAAATTTTTGACAGTTACTTATATGTTTAAGCTCAGTGTCATCTGCTTGACTTTAAAGTGAATGTGATAAATGCTCACTTGCAGTCATCACAAGACACCCGACATTTTTGTCCCCTGATGAATTTTATCATTTTGCTTGAATCAAGTTAGCTCACTGGGACCCGTAAATCGATGTCCCTATTCATGCAGCCATCCATTTTAGGGTCAAAGATGTCACATTCCAACAATGAAGCGGAATGAATTGCTCCATAAGTGTTTGAGCTTGTGATGATATTCAACTCTCACCCTGATTCTATGCAAACACACTTTTCTATTCAAAGGTTTCACATGGTGAGAACCAAAGATACACTGTCCTTATTACGTCGTGGAAATACGCAAAGAGACAACACTCGAATTTGGGGTTCTGATTTGCCTTTTAGCAGTTTTACGATGACATTTGAGTTCGGATGCGAAGTCTAGTAACCTGACACGACTTGAACCAACTCAGACTCTGAACTATGACATAACTGAAAAGTCATCTGAGCTATACATGATATTGAAAGTCTTCCGAGTGATGACGACAAGTAGAGAGCTTGAGATTATACCACACGATGAACAACTTGAAAAGTCTTCGCCAATCCATCCATTGAAGACTAAACTTAACATCATGAAAGTTTTTGCCGCTTAGTGCCTTTATAGCTGGTCATCGTCCTCAACGATTTATTCAGCTTGCTCTATTGCTATCCGAAGCATCTCCGTTTCAGTCTTATTCCAGTTATGGCCAGTCTGACCCAGGTGACTACCTCGTTTCATTGAATGGATGCGCCATCAAAGACAATGGGTGCCTTGTCGAATCTTTTGCAGTATATTTGAAACAAGCAAATTGAAATCGCCAGTCTGTGCCTGCAAGCATTTTCATACCAGATTGTAAAAATTTAAGCGATTCCATTACTCATGGATGATGATCGAAGGTTGGGACATCACGACATTGTTCATCCCCAAGAGGAGCTGGAGACTTTAAGTCTCGTTTATTATAAGATTACTCTGAAAGGACAACATGGATGGGACCTTCAATTGGAGCCACGATCCATGGCGACGTTCATGTATTCGCCTCCTTCTTGATGATGAAATATGTGGAAAAGAACACGCGCCGATACCATGGTCCACGTGAAATGATGGATGTTTCGCTGGAGGAGAGAACCAATGCATAACTGTTCTTGATGTAACCTGGCCGGAACTGTCTTGTGTAACCGCATGCCGAACGATTTTAAAGGATCTGCTGCCGACAAACAAAATGTATGAACCAATGAACACTTTAATCTGACAACACCTCTGTAACACAACATGAATATGTAAACGATGAAAATTATGTTGTAAATCACTGTATAATTGAATTACATAATGAGGTAATCTTGTAACTTGAAACACATTAATTGTAAATTGAAACATTAATCTAACAACTATGTAATCGTAAACTTGAAATACCTAGTAATCTGTAAATTTGAATAATTCCTAGTAATCTTAAACTCTGAACACTCTATGTAATCTGTAATCTTAAAACAATAAACTTTGTGTTTAAAGTTGTATCTTTAATTAATTTTTTTATTTTTACGACTTAGCAAAACACTTTCGAACTGCAGGCTCACCATCTTGCCATGTGTTCCATTAGCTACTTAATGCTCAGTTCTGGCCCATCTAAGTCTTGATTGGGGTGATGGCCTTTGTACTTTCGTGTTTGGGATCTTGGTCAACTGTTAAAGATCTGCGCTATTCATCTAAGCTTACTTTTTGTAGTTCCTATGCAAAATGTTTGCCTTTCACTCCTTGTATCCCAAGATATTCAAAATATTATATATATATATATATATATGATATCATATATATATAAATACCCGTTCAGTCAACATCCAAGATTGCTTTTCTTCATCCCGCCCAATTCGAATGTCGATGAGATTCTATTCTAAAGGCCCACCATGGCATGCTCACCATCAGGTGAACAGATTACGACAAGTTTAAAAGGGTCCTACTCTTGACCCTGGTGGACTTGCTCGATGCAAAAGGTGTTTTAATTGAGTGGATCTATCTACAAACTCGATTGTACAGAGTTCGTCGAGAAGAAGTCAACCAAAATGATTCCAGTGAAAGCTCCCATCTCCACACAGATTACCCCAACCCGAAAGAAGAATATTTTCATCAATTTTATCCGATCTCACAATGTATCTCAACCCGTGATTGAAACCACTTACCTTACGACGGGCGAGACTGTTTCATGAGTGGGAGACTGCTTGCCTGGTCATGCGAAACTGCTGCCCTGACCGTGAATCTAGTGAAATTGGCTGACTGACTCTGCTGAGTCTGGATGAAAAGAATAGAGATAAATTTTTCGACCACAATTACTAGCAATACGTAACTGAACGAAGTAATACCAGTCCTGAAAGTCTTAACGAAAAACATTTAGCATTTACCTGTTGCCATCGAAATTTTTTTCCGTCAAAACTGCCAGATTTGGAATATTCAATACAAACCCAAACCTGACAGTTTTAACCAAAAATAAAATTTCTAAACTCTTGACTGCATTCAGAAGCACTCTGATTTCTGGCTGCTAGCTGCTCGCCTTTTATATATTCTAGTGGTGTCACGTGAAACGATTCCTATTGGTTGACGCTTTTCAACCTTGAAACTAATCTTTAACGTATCTTTGTGCATCTTTTTAACACAAGTTTTAAAAGAGAAGCCGTCCAACGTTGGCACCTTCCTTAACCCAAAAAAAGGGGGACCGAGTCGACTCTTGTGTCGACTCGGTCCCCCTTTTTCTGGGCCCATGGGCATTTTTACAGTTCAATATTTACAGTTTAGTCCAATATTTACAGTTTAATATTTACAGTTCCATATTTCAATTTTTCTCACTTACTCTACCAAATCAGCCATCTGTCTGTTGCATTCGGCGTGCAGCTTTTTAAAGTTTTGCAGGTATCTGGCAAAACGGTATGACTTTACCATAGTGCACTCGGAAATGTCAGAATATTCGTGCACCTCATCGTGCAGGTGATCTGGTAGAGCACGATCATTCAAGTCCTGAAACTTTGGCAAAGTTTCCAAATTTATAGTAAAGAGCCCCAGCTGCTGAAAAATTTTACGCTGGTCCGACCCTTTGACAACGATGAGTCCCTGATTTCCTTGCGCCAGGTGGCAAAATTTACCCCTGACGCAAAAGGACAGGTATTCCAGTGGCACAGATCCAGGGATGTGGCTCTTCGAACTGAGGCGCTCGTTAATAAAACGGTTGGCCCGACAGTCTTTCGAGGTGGTGATTAGGTTGGAGTGATCCACCGTAATACAAATTACTTCTGGGTCCTTTCCATCCTCCAGAATCGTGGCGATGGACAATTCGATTGGTACAGGCTTGCCTCCATGATGAAATACATTAGCATGGGCGAATAAAGCTAGTTGAGACATGTTGCTTTGAGAGAACTCTGAGAGAGAATGTCTCTGTCTGCTGATGTCTCGCCTTTTATACTCTTAAGGGTCACGTGAATCGATTCCTATTGGCTGATACTCTCCAACATTGAAACACTATCCATATCATGAGGCATCTATATATTGGATTACTGATCCAACATTGAAACACTATCCATATCATGAGATATCTATTGGGTGATTCTATCCAACAGGACCATGCAAAAACTACACTCGCCATCAGGCACCTTTCGAGTGATTATATCCATCCTTGGTAGAAATCTTGTGGCCTCTTTTTAGTACAAGTTTTTAAAAGAGATGCTCTCCAACGTTGGCACCTTCTTTAACCCAAAAAAGGGGGACCGAGTCGACACAAAAGTCGACTCGGTCCCCCTTTTTTGGGCCCCATGAGCAATTTATTTTTACACTGCCAAAGCTGAAACTTTGGAGCTCCATTCCGCCTTCAGCTTGTTGAACCGCTGCAGGTATTTTGCAAATTGAAACGATTTCAGCATGGTGCAATGAGACACGTCCCCTTCTTCGTGGAGGTCATCATGCATGGGGTTGGGAAAGGTTCCATCACAAAGGGTGTTGAATTTGGACAGCATCTCCAGAGCCATGGTGGAGAGTCCCAACTCTTTGAATGTTTTTTGCTGCTTTGGGCTTTTGACTACTATGAGGCCTTTTCTACCTTGGGACAGCTGGTCAAACATGCCCCTCACGCAATATCGCAACCATTGCGCCGGCACACTCTTGGGCAGTGGGCGCACCAGACGAAGACAGGCGTTTTTGCAGGCATTGGAACGCATGTCTTTGGGCGTGGAGGTCAGGTCCTCGTGGTTCACCGTAATGCAGAGCACTTCGGGATCACTGCCATCCCTGGGAATGGTGGCAATCGATAGCTCGATGGGCACTGGTTTGCCCAGGTGGTGCAACACGCTGGCATGGGCAAAATAGGTGGGTTGATTCGACATGTTGCTGAGAGAGAATGATTCTGCTGGCTAGAGGCTGGCGTTATATATGCTCGAGGAGCGTGACGTCAACTGGCATTCCATGTGCCAAGGCCTTTTGATGCGAGCGCTCCACGTGTTTTTCCAAAGCCCGTTTCCAAGGTTGGGGCATCAGCAGACGCCAAGGGAGGTGTTCATCTCGATGCATTTCCCAATCATCCAACCACGTTAATAATGTCACGTACACATCCACCAAACGCGTGCATTGCGTGAGATTCAACGCGTACGCCTCCTTATTGTGGGGTTGATACGCCTCCCAAACTCGGCGAGACGGGGGACGACCCAATTGAAAAAATCTCAACTCGACTCCTGGATCCCACGTCAAATCCAAATGACTCGTAAACACGACCACTGTTTTTCCAAACGACCGAGGAACGTGCACACCAAAATTGGGCTCAAAAATAATGGTGTAAGGATAGTCTTGCTCGAAATATGTAACTCGATCCGGCCACCGACCCAGATTTCCAAAAAGAATCGTAGTGCGAGAACGACACTGGTCCAATAAATTTTGTACCGAAACCATTTTTTCTTACATCCTCTTGTGTAATGTGTCAAGGTTGGTATTTTTTTGGACAAAAAAATCAGACTTGTTTCCATAAAACAATTTTTTTTATTTACAAAAAAATATGTACAAAACAATCATTATTTACAATATATATATACACACAGCTGCCAAGATTTATTTGCAACACAAATTTAGAGGTTCTGTCCCTTTAAACCCAACAGTGTGTCTTTTCATAGGGTTCATTCTAGGCATTGTCAAATCCAGGGGTGTTTCCTGCTGCTCCATGGCCAACCCCTCTTCAAAATGGTCCAAAAACGATATAATGTCATTATTTGGATCAAAAAGGGAAGGCACCGTTTGAATCAGCTGGGGTTCTTGTGCATGGGCTGGGGGGGGCTTCCATCACTTGTTCAGGCACCAAGCAGTCTCCAAATACGTTTGACATTAAATGGTCAAACGAAGTCTCCACAGGTGGATCTGGAAACTGGATCTGCTGAGGTGGTTGAGCATTAGGTGGATCTGGAAATTGGATCTGCTGAGGTGGTTCTAGAAATTGGACAGGTGGATCTGGAAATTGAATCTGCTGAGGTGGTTGAGCAACAGGTGGATCAGGAAAATGGATCTGCTGAGGTGGTTGAGTAACAGGTGGATCTGGAAAATGAATCTGCACAGGTGGTTGAGACACAGGTGAATCTGATAATTGGATCTTCTGAGGTGGTTGAGACACAGGTGAATCTGACAAACGAATCTTTTGAGGTGGAATGGACACGGGTTGAGGAGCAGCCAAGGCAGGTCTGGCAATCATCACAGGGGGTCGCACGACCGGTGTAACGAGTGTTTTGTGGGATTTTTTTGGAATCCTAAAATGTTTCTTGGAGGTAGGATACACCTCTTCCTCCAAAGGTCGCTTGCTCGTCTCACCATGAGCCGGGGTCGGAGGAGGCAGTTTGTAGGCTTTTTGGTCATATCGCTTCACCTTTCGGAAATCCCCAAGTTGAATCCGCTCTGAACGAGTTGAGGAAGAATGGTTTCGGGAATAATGTCCACCCCAAATACGGTCTTTTGCACTGTGAGTAAAATGTAATGAGTTCCTGCCGGGATGGGATACGCCGTATGGGGCTCCAACACTTTGCGATGATAGAGCATTTGGTCAAATGGCTCAAAACTCCTCCTATACAGATTGAGTTTGCTTTGATGCTTTAAACTGGAGGAGGGCAGTTCGTACATTAGCATGGGCACATGGGTTGTTTGGATTAAATGAATCTCTCCCGGTTTCACGGTGCGAAATCCAAAGGTAAAGCCAGTTTTTACGATAAACATGTTTTGGTGCATGAATCCCATCCGTTTGTCCGTATTCTTCAGCGGTCGATCGGGATTTCTCATTAAGCCTTGCGACACCTTATCCCACGTCATCTCATCGGGTTCAAAGGGATTTTGGATCGTCGCCGCCAACACGGCCTGCTTGAAATTGTCCATATACGATCGTCTGCAATGCCAACTATCGTTACAAAACATGACAAACACACGTTTCGTGGCCATCTCCTGATACAGGATGAATGCTTTGACGAGGCCTTGTCGAGCTGCATATTCCAACGTCTCGGTTTTCTCAGGTAAGGTCACTGGCACCACGGTGGTGGATAGGTGCTCTGGGAAGGCATCGATTGCGTCTATGCTGCTGGCGAGTCGAGAGACGACTGATTTGAAGCGTCCCAACGAGCTCTCCTTTTATACGTTTCAGACAGGATGTGGGTGGAGCTTGCAGTCACCAATCTTGCTCACGAATGAAAAATGGGATTGATGGGTTGATGCAAGATGGCGCACATGCCTTGCACGGCTACCCAACGATGACAATAAATTTCGTTACATAAGGGACATTCCCCCCTGTTTCGTTCGTTGGCATTTAACAGCATCACAGGGATCCTTTTGAATGGACTGGCTGAGCTCCAACTCGCTTGAATTTCTTTAAATTTGAGCTTGGATTGTTGATCCGTCACACAAATGGTACCGACATTGAGGTAATGCAATGTTTAAATAGTTCGTTGGGACATTGCCGATCCAAGGCATACGAGACTACACCGTTGGTTAGCGTGAATCCCTCATCTCGGAAACACAACACGGCCAAACCTTGGCTGTGGAAAAAAACTTGAGCCGACACATGAGACGTGGGAATCAATCGATGGGCATACGGGGATCGCCTGGGTCTAAAATCAGGTCTACGATAGGGTGGTCTGAAATCGGGTCTGCGATACAACCTAGGATCTCGGGGCCCATTCTCGTTTCGTCGAAAATCTCGTTGAATGATGGAAGCTACCTTTCTCACAGGTGAATCTGCCCGTCGCTTTGGTGAATTTGACCTTTGCCTTGGGGAATCCATCTTTCGCTTTGAGGAATCCATCTTTTTTGCAGGTGAATTTGACCTTCGCCTTGGTGAATCCATCTTTCGCACAGGTGTAGCTATCTTATGCACAGGTGAAGCTACCTTCCGAATAGGAGAGGAAACAATGGGTTCAGGTACAACAGGTGATTCCATGGAATCAGAGGTTTCTTGAAATTCCATTCGTTGTCGAGACTCAATGAATTGTTCAGGTACCATAGGTGGTTCAGGTAAAGATTCATAAATCATGGATTCCTCTTGAGATGGCTCATGGGATGGAGAAGCCACTGGAGTCGGTGGTAAAGGTGAAACAGGTGCTGGTAAATTGAACATGTCAATCAAATCATCATACTCTGGAGAAGAATCCATTGTGAATGATTGAATAGGATGAGACGCGTGCAGTATTTGTACTCTTCTCTCAAAAAATATTGAAAGCTTTATAAAAAAAAATTTAAAAAAAACTTTTTTTTTTTTTTTTTAACGTTGGTAAGTTTTCAAATAAGGTTGGAAAACCTTTTGAACAAGGGTTCTCCAAACATGATCTAAAGTAGAATGATTACGAGAGAACGTTGGCAGGTCGTGGTAACCTTGGTACTCTTTTCCATCGCCATGGGTTAATCATTTTGAGCTTTCGTTGGCTCTGTATCATTCTTTTCAATATTTTATCTACGACCAATGTACTTTGCAATTAATTTTTCAATGTATTCATTTCTGTGTTTAACTTGTGTTCTTTGGCTTTCCACTCATCTCTTTCAGTTTTCCACTCGTTTTCTTTGGTTTCCCATATTTTATTTTCAACTAATGTATTTTCCAATTTAAATTTTAATATCATTACTTCAGCGTTCAACTCATTTTCTTTTGTTTTCAACACGTCCTTTTCCTCTTTCAACAAGTCTCTTTCCTCTTTCAATATGTCTCTTTCCTCTTTAAATATGTCTCTTTCCCTTTGAATGAGGTCGCATTTCGCATTCATCTCGCTGAGTTTGGACCTTAACAAGACTTTTTGGTCCATGGCCCACTCTTGCTTTATCTTTTTAATTTCATTCATCATGTTTTGTTGTATGCGGGACAATACATACATTTCGTCTCGGATCCGTTGAAACAAACATTCACCCCCCTGGTTTCCCTCCTTTAAATACAATTTTGTGTTACCGTAGAGCGTCACGTACAGAGGAGTCTCTTTCTCCGTCACCTGGTATTGGAAAGGAAACACGCAATTTAAAATTTTAAATCCCGTCACGTGAATTGGTACATTCCATTTCAAATGACCCCACCCGTCTGGTAAACATTTACCTTTCCCCAACTGGCCACATTTTTATTTCCAAGTTGTTCCAGCAGTAATCTTTCTATTCCTCCTGGAAAAAGCGTACAGAGAAAGGCAATTCTATGCGCGTGCAAGGGTCGATTCATGTGGAAATGGGACCATTGTTCCGGATTCATTAATTTTTCGGGAATTTTACCCCCGTCACACGACCATTTAGGTTGGCTCACGTACACAATGGTCCGAACCAAATGAAAGGCACTCTGAATCTTGACACATTTCTTGGCCCGACCAGCAGAGGGAAATTCATAGCGAACTTTACCCTTCCAAATCTCTTCAAACGCACTTTCTTGCTCACACGCCAAAATCATGTGTCGATGCTGTATTTTACCCCTCTCTGTCTCTAATCCATCGCAGAGACACCAAAAGGGTAAAATGACAAATTGATTCCGAATCATTTCCATTTCCTTACAAAACGTATCAAAAATGTTGTGTTTGACCATAATGTGAAACCATACCCAATCTCCTTTCAAGTAGCGCTGAATAATCCCCCACACATCTTTACCCAAACCATTGTCAAATTTTATTCCCTCTTCCCATAGGTCGGGTTTCTCAAAGATTGAATCATAAAAATTGTCCCTCAATCTGGGACGACCGTACATTTCACGAGGTATCGGTTGAAAGTACCTACACCCACATACTTCTAGCACCCTTTCCTCTTCTTCCGTCTCCTCCTCATCGTCCGAGAATACCCAGACATCTTTGGCTTCCTTTGCGAAACGTTCCGAGCAGGACACGACGTGATGAATGTGGTCGGGATGATTATTTTGCCCACATGCCCAATGTCGACGCCCAAAACAAAACACGCATTGCTTGCGAAAATCCAGACCATGGTTTTCGGAGGCATGGTGATGATAAAATTGATCTATGGTCATCCCCTCGCGACATTTGGGACAAGACACGTGATCCTGTAAATGCTTGTTGAAATGTCGGTAAAAGGATGTACGTGTAGTTGTGCTTTTGCGTGCCAAAAAAAATTTTTTGGAGGAACCACTAAATCATCCACACTCTATAAACTTTATGCTGCATCAACTTTTAAACTATATCTTGCACGACCAAAAAAAAAAAAAAAATTTTTTTTTTAGTGGGTAACTTGTCCCTTGTATCTCAACAATTTTACATTTTAAACTTTACTTGTCCCTGAAAGATTTTTAAATTTACAATTTTCTCTTTTTACTCCATCCTTTCATTTTTGTTGGATTCTCCAATTTCTCTCCTATTGGGGTTTTTCGCTTACCCAGTCACTCTTGGACATTTGATTGGGTCAGTCCGACGTTGATGAGTGTTGCTATTGCGTCTCTGACGTCAAATCTATGAAATTGGAGGGGTGCATTTATCTGTCAAACCTATGACATTGGAGGGGGGAATTTATCTGTCAAACCGATGATTTTGGAGGGGAGAATTTATCCGTCAAACCTATGAAATTGTATGAGGGACATTTATCCATCAAACCTATGAAATTGTATGAGGGACATTTATCCATCAAACCTATGAAATTGGAGGGGTACATTTATCAGACCCAATCTATGAAATTGGAGGGGCCCATTTATCAGACCAAACCTAGAAATTGGAGGGGGGAAGTTTATCTGTCCAAACCTAGAAATTGGAGGGGGAAGTTTATCTGTCCAATCTATGAATTAGGAGGGGAAATTTATCCATCGAATCTATGAAATGGGAGGGGGAGTTTATCCATCCAATCTATGAAATGGGAGGGGAAATTTATCCATCCAATCTATGAAATTGTATGAGGGACATTTATCCATCCAATCTATGAAATGGGAGGGGGGAGTTTATCCATCCAATCTATGAATTTGGAGGGGACCTTTATCCATCCAATCTATGAAATTGGATAGGGGGAATTTATCCATCCAATCTATGAAATTGGATAGGGGGAATTTATCCATCCAATCTATGAATTTCTGCGGTGCCGCAGGGACTGGGTTCGAATCCCGGAGAAGGCATGGATGTTTGTGTTGTAATCCTTTCTTCTGTCTGTGTTGTTTACCCCCGTGTTATACGTTCGGTGGTGCACGGGGTTTATAAATGTTAAAAAAAAAAATCTATGAATTTGGAGGGGGACCTTTATCCATCCAATCTATGAAATTGGAGTGGGGAGTTTATCTGTCAAACCTATGAAATTGGAGGGGCATCTTTATCTGTCAAACCTATGAAATTGGAGGGGTATCTTTATCCCAACACACCTAGAAAGGGGAGGGACCCCCCTCTCTGTGTTAAAGGATAGGAATCTCCTCGATTTGCAAAACCTATGAAAAGAGCGCTATTCTTTAGACAATAACCCCTATTCTTTTCAAAATACACTCTCTATTTAAGAAAAAAGTCCTTATCCAAGTTTTATCCAGTTTCAAGAGTGTAACGCAAGAGTGTAACGAAAAGAGCAGGTTATGATGTGTGAAGATTATTTAAATAAATGTTTTGATTATTTGTCAGTCACACTCAAAGTGGCATTCGATCCCGACTGAATCCCGTGCTTTAGGGCACGTCGAGAGAGTGTGTGAAGATTATTTAAATAAATATTTTGATTATTAGTCAGTCACACTCAAAGTGCAGTCGAACCCGACTGAACCCCGTGCTTTAGGGCACGTCGAGAGAGTGTGTGAATAATATTCAAGTCACACTTAGTCGAATAACGACTAAATCCCATGCTTTAGTGCATGTGGAGAGAGTGTGTGAAGAATACTAAACTTGATGCAGTGGCAGCATGTTCCAGCTTGGATTTTTTTGCATTTTTTTATGAGTGGACCGCGTAAACAAATTCAGGATTCTGCTGTGAAATGCCCCCACGACGTGGCATGCAGGTGCTGAATCTTTCAGCTATGCCCGGCTCCTGTTACTTCCTTTCGGGGAAGAGGGCTCGGTTCATGGCCTCCTGGTATTTGTGGTGCTTTGCCGAGACAACCGTTGGCGACTCGGAAAAAGCACTCGATAGGGCTTGCTCTGCTTTTATTTTGCTGCTCTATCCTTAAACATTCTATATGCACTTTTGCAAACAGAGACAGAGGAGAGAATCATTCCCTTTTGAAGTGTATATATGCGTTTCTTTTCAGGTGCTGGATGCAAGAAATAAAATTTTTTATTGTGTATGGTCCAATTATTGGGTAATGTTTCTAGCGGTCTGGAGTTTTGGGCGGTTTCTTCCAGATGTAACGTGCATACGCGCTAGAATTTTCGTAAAAGTCCTCCCGCCCGAGGCATCTTACACAGTCGTGTCAAATAAAATGGTGTGTACAAATGGTTTCGAACAAAACAAAATGGTGTGTACAAATGGTTTCAAACAAAACAAAATGGTGTGTACAAATGGTTTCAAACAAAGAAAATGGTGTTTCAAACAAAACAAAATGGTATTTCAAACAATATGGTTTCAAACAAAATGGTGTTTCAAACAAAACAAAATGGTATTCAAACAAATTGGTACTATGGTTTCAAACAAATTGGTGTTTCAAACAAATTGGTACTATGGTTTCAAACAAATTGGTACTATGGTTTCAAACAAATTGGTGTTTTAAACAAAACAAAATGGTATTTCAAACAAATTGGTACTATGGTTTCAAACAAATTGGTGTTTTAAACAAAACAAAATGGTATTTCAAACAAATTGGTGTTCAAAAACAAATATATTGGTGTTACAAATACAAATGGTGTTACAAACAAAATGGTATTATGATGTCAAACAAAACAACTTGGTGTTACAAATACAAATGATATTATGGTTTCAAACAAATAATTTTGAAATAAAACATATCATGTTCTTGAGAAATATCATGTATTTAATATGTTCTTTTGTGGCACTTAATGCAAACTCGTTTTATTGAAATCCGCTTCCGTCTTGTTGCACTTAATGCAAACTATTTTCATTAAAGACCGCTTCCGTCTTGTGGCACTTAATGCAAACTCGTTTTATTGAAATCCGTTTCCGTCTTGTGGCACTTAATGCAAACTCTTTTACCGAAATCCGTTCCCGTCTTGTGGCACTTAATGCAAACTCTTTTACCGAAATCCGTTTCCGTCTTGTGGCACTTAATGCAAACTCGTTTTTTTACCGAAATCGAACGCTCGCTTTGTATTTTTCACCGAAATCCGTTTCCGTCTTGTGGCACTTAATGCAAACTCGTTTTTTTACCGAAATCGAACGCTCGCTTTGTATTTTTTACCGAAATCCGCTTTCCGTCTTGTGGCACTTAATGCAAACTCGTTTTTTACCGAAATCCGCTTTCCGTCTTGTGGCACTTTATGCAAACTCATTTTTTACCGAAATCCGCTTTCGTCTTGTGGCACTTTATGCAAACTCTTTTGTCAAAATCCGCTTTCGTCTTGTGGTACTTGATCCAAACTCGGTTTTATCGAAATCCGTTTCCGTCTTGTGGCACTTTGCACATTCTCATACCAAACTCTAATTTTGTGCTACATCCTCCAACATTGGTTTAAACAAATAATATAATGGGGTGGATTTTTCCTGAAACAAATGGAAATGGTGTAAGTAAAAAAACACATTGCGTCTTTTCAAACAAACAACTGACGAAACAAAACAAAGGTGTGTGCCAATTCCAACATAAAAAGTGTGTTTGAAACGACACAGTGAATGCAGTGGTGGGTCGTGGAGGGGCATTCACAAAAATAAAAATATTTTCATTGTGTGTTTGAAACAAACCAAATACAAAAGGTGTGTTTGAAACAACCAAATATAAAAGGTGTGTTTGAAACAAATAAATACAAAAGGTGTGTTTGAAACAAACAAATACAAAAGGTGTGTTTGAAACAAACAAATACAAAAGGTGTGTTTGAAACAAACAAATACAAAAGGTGTGTTTGAAACAAACAAATACAAAAGGTGTGTTTGAAACTTAAAAGTGAATGCAGTGGTGGGTCGAGGTGGGGCATTCACAAAAATAAAATTGTTTTTATTGTTTGTTCAAACGAAAACAAAAGGTGTGTTTGAAACAAAGAAACACAAAAATGTGTTTGAAACATGAAAATGAATGCAGACATGGGGCATTCACAAAAATAAAATTATTTTGACTGTGTTTAAACCCCAAAAACAAAAGGTGTGTTTGAAACATAAAAATGAATAAGTAAAGAGTAAAACAAAATCTGTGTGTGCAAACCTATTTGTAAATGAAAAAGTAAAAGTACAGTCAACCCTGTTCTCTACAAGTAAAAAAAAAAATATTTTTTTTTTTTTTTTTTAGTGGGTGCCTTTTATAAACTCACAACCTTTCTCCACAACCATCATCTCATTTACTTGTCCAGTTTATGGTGCCGTTTCAAAGTTTACTTGAAATTTTATTTTCATTTTCAATTTATCCTGCTAGACTATGCCAGTCGTTTCCGTTCCATGCTTTTGTCGACGAGATTGTTTAGTGTGTGGTCGGGGAGAAGAACCACTCCATGTTAGTGCGATTCACTATTTATTGGATTCGATGGTGTTTGAAGAACACGAAATGTACGGTGAGCCCACCGAATTGAGATTGGAGCAAATTTTACAGAATGGAAAAGTTTATTTACCCCGAGCCATGCACATGACGGATGAAAACAGCAAACGTTGGCAAAGAATGTACCACTTTATCAAAGATGGTGGTTGGAGATACTTAACAACCTCATAATGTACAGTAAAGCATTGAAAACATTTCCAACACCCTTGTCAAGATGTAAAATAAAATGTAGACAACGTTGTGTGTAAAAAAAAAATTTTTTTTTTTACACAACGTTGTCTACATTTTATTTTTTTTCCTGATGGAGAGTATAAAAACTCCACTGCTTTCCGTTGCTCCTCACACACGCTCAGTGTTTCCTCGAGTCAACATGTGGTTCAAACTGCTTTTGCCCAATCAACACTATCCGTTGGCTGCCATGGTGGGACGAGATGGCAAGCTCTACTTTCGACTGGTCGACGTTGGATCTCTCTTGGGTCGATCCAAAGTGTACGAATTTGCCAAACGTTACGACAACCTAGTCATTCAAGGCAAGGATGTGCTGCCGCCTTACAAACGCTATCCAATCATGACTCAAAAGTCTAAACTCGTGACTCCCGATGTCGTCTTTAGCATTTTGGAGGCCGAACTTTCGTCGTTGGCCGAAAGTTTTGCCTCCAGTCTCCAAATGGGCTTTGCTTTGGTAGAGAATCCAGGCAACCTCTTTGTGGAAAGCTACAAAACCTCGCCCATCTTGCAGGTTCAACACGCTCCCATCCCCGATTCCATCTTGGTGAGGAAATGGATCCAAGACTTTATTCAAAAGGTGCAGGACATGCGTCAGATGCAATCCCAAAACGCTTCCAAGACGGCATCTTTGAAGATGGCGTTTTTGAGGGCTGGTGTAAAAAGGAAGCCTTCTCAGGAACGTGCAACAGCTGAAAGTGCCTCTCCACCTGAGAGAATTCCTACACTCCTTGTTGAAAGTGCCTCTCCACCTGAGAACATTCCTACACCCCTTGTTGAAAGTGCCTCTCCACCTGAGAGAATTAATACACCACTTGTTGAAAGTGCCACTCCACCTGTTGAACAACCAGCTGAGAAAATTCCTACCCCCCCCCCTGCTGAAAGTGTCTCACCCCCTGCTGAAAGTGTCTCTCTCCCTGCTGAAAGTGCCTCTCCACCTGCTGAAAGTGTCTCTCCCCCTGAAAAAGTGCCTCTCCACCTGCTAAAAGTGTCTCTCCACCGGCTAAAAGACTTGTGGAATCCTTACCCGAGAGAGCAGTCACACCTTTTGAGAGGGTGGATCCCTCTGTTTTGATGACTGGAGCCCATGTCGAGGTGACATCACGCCTGCCTACTCCACCTCTGATGACTCGATGCAACAAGAGTACCCAGGCCTATTCTTCCCACCTGGAGCTTGGCAAGAGACTCTTGGAACAACCACCCTTCTTGGCCAATAAAAAACTCGCCATCCAACCAAAGACCCCTGCTCAACCAACCCATACCATTGTTTTGTTTGTGCCTGACCATCATCCTATGTTGAAATCCGGTATGTGTCGATTCATCCTTCAACCCCATCCTGTAAAGAATGTCAATAAATAATTGTTTTTATTGTAATGATGCGTCTGTTTTCTTTCCTACCAAAAAAAGGGGAGTTTGGGCTTTGGCCCATTCTCCCCTTTTTTTGGTTTATATGAGATGCCAAGGTTGGATGATGACATAAATCTTTGCCTCTTGAAAGGTGACCTCCTTTCATCCTTGGGAACCCTTATCAAAACAATCGACCAATCAGAAACCACTTCCTCCTTCTCTCGACTATAAAAGCAGGGCTCAGACGCTCTCTGCTTCATTTATTCCTGAGACATGGAAGACGAGAAAGCTTTTACACTCTATCTGGCTAAGTACCAGGAGGCTAATCTTGGAGACTACATTACCTTTATGATTAATTTTCGAAAGTGCCTGCAGACCATGATGCCCTCTGACATCATAACGGTCGAGTCCATCCACGATGTAACCGTTGCTGAACTGCTGCAAAAGGTGTTGCCCGATTACGAGCCCCGTGACCTGCCCACCTTTGAATGTGTATTGTATGCAGAACCGGCCCACTTGAACAGTGATTACTTGGAGGAGGAGGCTGCCAAAGGAAAAGGGGCCTTTCTACAAGCCCTTTGGACTAGTTTGGCGAAACCAAAACTGTATCACTTGGCCTACAAGGCGTGGAGGAGACACGGTCCCCAACACCTGACCGCCTGGACCCACTTGGCTCAAGCAGTGTTGGATGGGTGCTATGGATTGAAATGGCCCGAGAGCGTGTTTCAAGTACCAGATTCATGTGCCATCTGTCTGAGTCCCATGCACTGGCCAGAAAGAACGCATTGTGGGCACCTGTTCCACATGCGTTGCTTGTTGCAACATCTGGATGTGCAAAACACCTGTCCTCTCTGCAGGGCACCCAATCCTTTGAGAGAACCCGATCTTTAAAGGTAGACATTGTGTTGAGTCCCAGAAAAATGGGGGAATGATTGCTGGAAAGGAGCATAGCTCGGGACCAGTAATCCTTCTCCCATTTTTTTGAGTCAATAAATATGCCAAGGTTGGAACCTGTTGAATGAAACACTTGCAAAAAATGACGCTACCCTCACTCAAAAATAATACTTTTGCTAGCAGGACAAGTCTCTTTTCCAGCCAAGGTTGGAACCTATTGAATTGAATATTTACGAAACATTTAAACTCTCAAAAAAACAATACTCTGGCTAGCAGCATAAGTCTCTTTTTCCAGCCAAGGTTGAATTGAAAGTGTTACTCATGAATCCTTTTTAAATCCTACCAGCCTTGAAATTGCATATCAGTTGCATCGACCAATCAGAAGCCTTCTCCCTGCTATAAAAGCGAGGCACTCGAGGCGAGAGAGCTCATTCATTCCTCACGATGCGAGACGATTTAGCGTTTGCACACTGCCTGGTCAAGTATTCTTCCCCCGATTTCGGGGAATTTGCTGCCTTTTTAAAAGAACTCCGGAATCGTCTGAATGCTTTACCCATTCCAGAGGTGTTGACGGTGCAGGACTTTCGACGCCATTTCCACGACCTGGATGCCTTGTGCAACGTTCTCTGTCCTTCGGGGGAATCTGGAAAATTGCGCTCTCTCCCCTTTCTCTTTGCCGTCGAACCTTTCAAATCCAAGGACCTTGTGCTCCACAAGATGGCTGAAAGGGGTCACGGCGCCTACATTCGGGGCATTTGGACAGAATGTATGAAACCCGATCTGTACCGAAAGGCGAGCGTGGCCTGGTCTTATGGGGGCTCGCAGGATTTGGAACAATGGGTGACGCTGGGTCATACGGCTCTGCAACTTTTGTACAGTGCTCCCTTCCCAGATTCCGTGTTTGGCGTGCCTGAAAAATGTCCCATTTGCCTGGAGCCCATGCATTTCCCCCTCACGACCGAATGTGGACACACGTTTCACAAAGCATGTTTGGAGCGGACCCAGAGTCCCACCTGCGCCCTGTGTAGGCAGACTGTTTGAACTTTGAATGTCAAACCCAAAAAAATGGGAAGGATGTGCTTAGCACGTCCTTCCCATTTTTTTGGGTCCCTCCTCTCACCAACGTTGGAAGATTGGATGTGGAACTTTTGAGAGAGAGAATCATTTGTCCACCGGCCATTGAAATAATTTTTTATGTTTTGCAAGAAACATTCATTTCACCTGTATTTTATTCATTTCACCTGTATTTTATTTATTTTACCTGTATTTTATTAAATTATTTTTATTTTTGATTCATTTCTTCTTTTCATTTTCATCCTTTCACTCACCTTATTATTTGATACATTATGAACTAGGAAACAAAAGGTTCCTTATTATACTGCTACTTGCTATAATGGGCCTGTTTTTTGGGCCTGTTTCAAACAGGTAAAGAGGCCTGTAAAGGGTCATGTGGAGTGCTTTTCAGGTAAAAAAACTCGAGAAGGCAAATAAAATGGAACCGTGTTGTAAGAATGTTTCAAACAGGTAAAAAGGCATGTAAAGGGTCAAGTGTAAGGGTCAAGGTCAAGTGTAAGCCTGTAAAGGGCTTGTTCAGGTAAAAAACTCGAGATGGGAAACAATATGGAACTGTGTAGTAAGAATGTTGAAGAAACAGTTGAAAGGGGGATACAAAGAACGAATCATGGAAGGGAAGCCTCTCCACGGGAGTTCTATCCAATGAATCCCATCCAACGGGGGACATGTCTGAGGCCCCACGTCTCATTCCAAGGGCATCGCTCAAACGGAAAAACTCCAAGAGGGAAATTTAAACGGGGAAACTCAAAGGGTTTAGGAAAACATGGAAACATCCCTCCTCTCACCAACGTTGGAAGGTTTGATGTGGAAATTTACTGTTGCCGTTGAAATGATTTTTTATGTTCACCCCCTGCAAGAAACAAGAAGCATTCTCGTCACACATACTCGCCACTCCATCAACCAGAAAAAACCAGCATTTTCCAGTAATAAAGAAAAAGCTTACCTACCCTACATACTTATTACATACTAAAGATAATGTTAACTTCATAGATCATAACCTGCTCTTTTCGTTACACTCTTGCGTTACACTCTTAAAACTGGATAAAAGTTGGAATATAAGGACTTTTTTCTTAAATAGAGAGTGTATTTTGAAAATAATAGGGGTTATTGTCTAAAGAATAGCGCTCTTTTCATAGGTTTTACAAATCGAGGAGATTCCTATCCTTTAACACAGAGAGGGGGGTCCCTCCCCTTTCTAGGTGTGTTGGGATAAAGATACCCCTCCAATTTCATAGGTTTGACAGATAAAGATGCCCCTCCAATTTCATAGGTTTGACAGATAAACTCCCCACTCCAATTTCATAGATTGGATGGATAAAGGTCCCCCTCCAAATTCATAGATTTTTTTTTTTAACATTTATAAACCCCGTGCACCACCGAACGTATAACACGGGGGTAAACAACACAGACAGAAGAAAGGATTACAACACAAACATCCATGCCTTCTCCGGGATTCGAACCCAGTCCCTGCGGCTGCGCAGAAATTCATAGATTGGATGGATAAATTCCCTCTATCCAATTTCATAGATTGGATGGATAAATTCCCCCTATCCAATTTCATAGATTGGATGGATAAAGGTCCCCTCCAAATTCATAGATTGGATGGATAAACTCCCCCCTCCCATTTCATAGATTGGATGGATAAATGTCCCTCATACAATTTCATAGATTGGATGGATAAATTCCCCCCCCCATTTCATAGATTGGATGGATAAACTCCCCCCTCCCATTTCATAGATTCGATGGATAAATTTCCCCCTCCGAATTCATAGATTGGACAGATAAACTTCCCCCTCCAATTTCTAGGTTTGGACAGATAAACTCCCCCCTCCAATTTCTAGGTTTGGTCTGATAAATGGGCCCCTCCAATTTCATAGATTGGGTCCGATAAATGTACCCTCCAATTTCATAGGTTTGATGGATAAATGTCCCTCATACAATTTCATAGGTTTGATGGATAAATGTCCCTCATACAATTTCATAGGTTTGACGGATAAATTCTCCCCTCCAAAATCATCGGTTTGACAGATAAATTCCCCCTCCAATGTCATAGGTTTGACAGATAAATGTACCCCTCCAATTTCATAGATTTGACGTCAGAGACGCAATAGCAACACTCATCAACGTCGGACTGACCCAATCAAATGTCCAAGAGTGACTGGGTAAGCGAAAAACCCCAATAGGAGAGAAATTGGAGAATCCAACAAAAATGAAAGGATGGAGTAAAAAGAGAAAATTGTAAATTTAAAAATCTTTCAGGGACAAGTAAAGTTTAAAATGTAAAATTGTTGAGATACAAGGGACAAGTTACCCACTAAAAAAAAAATTTTTTTTTTTTGGTCGTGCAAGCTATAGTTTAAAAGTTGATGCAAGATAAATTTTATAGAGTGTGGATGATTTAGTGGTTCCTCCAAAAAATTTTTTATGGCACGCAAAAGCACAACTACACGTACATCCTTTTACCGACATTTCAACAAGCATTTACAGGATCACGTGTCTTGTCCCAAATGTCGCGAGGGGATGACCATAGATCAATTTTATCATCACCATGCCTCCGAAAACCATGGTCTGGATTTTCGCAAGCAATGCGTGTTTTGTTTTGGGCGTCGACATTGGGCATATGGGCAAAAAAATCATCCCGACCACATTCATCACGTCGTGTCCTGCTTGGAACGTTTCGCAAAGGAAGCCAAAGATGTCTGGGTATTCTCGGACGATGAGGAGGAGACGGAAGAAGAGGAAAGGGTGTCAGAAGTATGTGGGTGTAGGTACTTTCAACCGATACCTCGTGAAATGTACGGTCGTCCCAGATTGAGGGACAATTTTTATGATTCAATCTTTGAGAAACCCGACCTATGGGAAGAGGGAATAAAATTTGACAATGGTTTGGGCAAAGATGTGTGGGGGATTATTCAGCGCTACTTGAAAGGAGATTGGGTATGGTTTCACATTATGGTCAAACACAACATTTTTGATACGTTTTGTAAGGAAATGGAAATGATTCGGAATCAATTTGTCATTTTACCCTTTTGGTGTCTCTGCGATGGATTAGAGACAGAGAGGGGTAAAATACAGCATCGACACATGATTTTGGCGTGTGAGCAAGAAAGTGCGTTTGAAGAGATTTGGAAGGGTAAAGTTCGCTATGAATTTCCCTCTGCTGGTCGGGCCAAGAAATGTGTCAAGATTCAGAGTGCCTTTCATTTGGTTCGGACCATTGTGTACGTGAGCCAACCTAAATCGTCGTGTGACGGGGGTAAAATTCCCGAAAAATTAATGAATCCGGAACAATGGTCCCATTTCCACATGAATCGACCCTTGCACGCGCATAGTATTGCCTTTCTCTGTACGCTTTTTCCAGGAGGAATAGAAAGATTACTGCTGGAACAACTTGGAAATAAAAATGTGGCCAGTTGGGACAAGGTGAACAAATGTTTACCAGACGGGTGGGGTCATTTGAAATGGAATGTACCAATTCACGTGACGGGATTTAAATTTTTAAATTGCGTGTTTCCTTTCCAATACCAGGTGACGGAGAAAGAGACTCCTCTGTACGTGACGCTCTACGGTAACACAAAATTGTATTTAAAGGAGGGAAACCAGGGGGGTGAATGTTTGTTTCAACGGATCCGAGACGAAATGTATGTATTGTCCCGCAAACAACAAAACATGATGAATGAAATTAAAAAGATAAAGCAAGAGTGGGCCATGGACCAAAAAGTCTTGTTAAGGTCCAAACTCAGCGAGATGAATGCGAAATGCGACCTCATTCAAAGGGAAAGAGAAATATTTAAAGAGGAAAGAGACATATTTAAACAGGAAAAAGACTTGTTGAAAGAGGAAAAGGACGTGTTGAAAACAAAAGAAAATGAGTTGAACGCTGAAATAATGATATTAAAATTTAAATTGGAAAATACATTAGTTGAAAATAAAATATGGGAAACCAAAGAAAACGAGTGGAAAACTGAAAGAGATTAATGGAAAGCCAAAGAACACGAGTTAAACACAGAAATGAATACATTGAAAAATAAATTGCAAAGTACATTGGTCGTAGATAAAATATTGAAAAGAATGATACCGAGCCAACGAAAGCTCAAAATGATTAACCCATGGCGATGGAAAAGAGTACCAAGGTTACCACGACCTGCCAACGTTCTCTCGTAATCATTCTACTTTAGATCATGTTTGGAGAACCCTTGTTCAAAAGGTTTTCCAACCTTATTCGAAAACTTACCAACGTTAAAAAAAAATTTTTTTTAAGCTTTCAATATTTTTTGAGAGACGAGTACAAATACTGCACGCGTCTCATCCTACTCAATCTTTCACAATGGATTCTTCTCCAGAGTATGATGATTTGATTGACATGTTCAGTTTACCAGCACCTGTTTCACCTTTACCACCGATTCCTGTGGCTTCTCCATCCCATGAGCCATTTCAAGAGGATTCCATGATTTATGAATCTTTACCTGAACCACCTATGGTACCTGAACAATTCATTGAGTCTCGACAACGATTGGAATTTCAAGAATCCTCTGATTCCGTGGAATCACCTGTTGCACCTGAACCCATTGTTTCTTCTCCTATTCGGAAGGTAGCTTCACCTGTTGCACCTGAACCAATTGTTTCCTCTCCTATTCGGAAGGTAGCTTCACCTGTGCATAAGATAGCTACACCTGTGCGAAAGATGGATTCACCAAGGCGAAGGTCAAATTCACTTGTAAAAAAGATGGATTCCTCAAAGCGAAAGATGGATTCCCCAAGGCAAAGGTCAAATTCACCAAAGCGACGGGCAGATTCACCTGTGAGAAAGGTAGCTTCCATCATTCAACGAGATTCTCGACCTTCTCCTCGACGAAACGAGAACGGGCCCCGAGATCCTAGGTTGGATCGCAGACCCGATTTCAGACCACCCTATCGTAGACCTGATTTTAGACCCAGGCGAATTGATTGATTCCCACTTCTCAAGTGTCAGCTCAAGTGTTTTTCCACAGCCAAGGTTTGGCCGTGTTGTGTCTCCGAGACCAGTGATTCACGCTCACCATCGGTGTCGTCTAATATGCCTTGGATCGGCAATGTCCCAACGAACTATTTAAATATTTACACTACCTCAATGTCGGTACCATTTGTGTGACGCATCAACAATCCAAGCTCAAATTTAAAGAAATTCAAGCAAGTTGGAGCTCATCCAGTCCGTTCAAAAGGATCCCTGTGATGCTGTTAAATGCCAACGAACGAAACAGGGGGGAATGTCCCTTTTGTAACGAAATACATTGTCATCGTTGGGTAGCCGTGCAAGGCATGTGCGCCATCTTGCATCAACCCATCAATCCCATTTTTCATTCGTGAGCAAGATTGGTGACTGCAAGCTCCGCCCACATCCTGTCTGAAACGTATAAAAGGAGAGCTCGTTGGGACGCTTCAAATCAGTCGTCTCTCGACTCGCCAGCAGCATGGGCGCAATCGATGCCTTCCCAGAGCACCTATCCACCATCGTGGTACCAGTGACACTGCCCGAGAAAATCGAGACGTTGGAATATGCAGCTCGACAGGGCCTCGTCAAAGCATTCATCCTGTATCAGGAGATGGCCACGAAACGTGTGTTTGTCATGTTTTGTAACGATAGTTGGCATTGCAGACGATCGTATCTGGACAATTTCAAGCGGGCCGTGTTGGCGGCGAGGATCCAAAATCCCTTTGAACCCGATGAGATGACGTGGGATAAGGTGTCGCAAGGCTTAATGAGAAATCCCGATCGACCGCTGAAGAATACGGACAAACGGATGGGATTCATGCACCAAAACATGTTTATCGTAAAAACTGGCTTCACCTTTGGATTTCGCACCGTGAAACCGGGAGAGATTCATTTGATCCAAACAACCCATGTGCCCATGCTAATGTACGAACTGCCCTCCTCCAGTTTAAAGCATCCAAGCAAACTCAATCTGTATAGGAGGAGTTTTGAGCCCTTTGACCAAATGCTCTATCATCGCAAAGTGTTGGAGCTCCATACGGCGTATCCCATCCCGGCAGGAACTCATTACATTTTACTCACAGTGCAAAAGACCGTATTTGGGGTGGACATTATTCCCGAAACCATTCTTCCTCAACTCGTTCAGAGCGGATTCAACCTGGGGGATTTCCGAAAGGTGAAGCGATATGACCAAAAAGCCTACAAACTGCCTCCTCCGACCCCGGATCATGGTGAGACGAGCAAGCGACCTTTGGAGGAAGAGGTGTATCCTCCCTCCAAGAAACATTTTAGGATTCCAAAAAAATCCCACAAAACACTCGTTACACCAGTCGTGCGAAACCCTGTGATGATTGCCAAACCTGCCTTGGCTGCTCCTCAACCCGTGTCCATTCCACCTCAAAAGATTCGTTTGCCAGATTCCCCTGTGTCTCAACCACCTCAGAAGATTCGTTTGTCAGATTCGCCTGTGTCTCAACCACCTCAGAAGATCCAATTATCAGATTCACCTGTGTCTCAACCACCTGTGCAAATTCATTTTCCAGATCCACCTGTTGCTCAACCACCTCAGCAGATCCATTTTCCAGATCCACCTGTTGCTCAACCACCTCAGCAGATTCAATTTCCAGATCCACCTGTCCAATTTCTAGAACCACCTCAGCAGATCCAATTTCCAGATCCACCTAATGCTCAACCACCTCAGCAGATCCATTTTCCAGATCCACCTGTGGAGACTTCGTTTGACCATTTAATGCCAAACGTATTTGGAGACTGCTTGGTGAATGAACAAGTGATGGAACCCCCCCCCTCTCCCAGTCCATGCACAAGAACCCCAGCTGATTCATACGGTGCCTTCCCTCTTTGATCCAAATAATTACATTATATCGTTTTTGGACCATTTTGAAGAGGGGTTGGCCATGGAGCAGCCGGAAGCACCCCTGGATTTGACAATGCCCAGAATGAACCCCATGAAAAGATACACTGTTGGGTTTAAAGTGACAGAACCTCTAAATTTGTGTTTCAAATAAATCTTGGCAGTTGTGTATGTAATATTTGTAAATAATGATTGTTTTGTACATTTTTTTGTACATAATTTTTTGTAAACAAAAAAAATTGTTTTATGGAAACAAGTCTGATTTTTTTGTCCAAAAAAATACCAACCTTGACACATTACACAAGAGGATGTAAGAAAAAATGGTTTCGGTACAAAATTTATTGGACCAGTGTCGTTCTCGCACTACGATTGTTTTTGGAAATCTGGGTCGGTGGCCGGATCGAGTCACATATTTTGAGCAAGACTATCCTTACACCATCATTTTTAAACCCAATTTTGGTGTGCACGTTCCTCGGTCGTTTGGAAAAACAGTGGTCGTGTTTACGAGTCATTTGGATTTGACGTGGGATCCAGGAGTCGAGTTGAGATTTTTTCAATTGGGTCGTCCCCCGTCTCGCCGAGTTTGGGAGGCGTATCAACCCCACAATAAGGAGGCGTACGCGTTGAATCTCACGCAATGCACGCGTTTGGTGGATGTGTACGTGACATTATTAACGTGGTTGGATGATTGGGAAATGCATCGAGATGAACACCTCCCTTGGCGTCTGCTGATGCCCCAACCTTGGAAACGGGCTTTGGAAAAACACGTGGAGCGCTCGCATCAAAAGGCCTTGGCACATGGAATGCCAGTTGACGTCACGCTCCTCGAGCATATATAACGCCAGCCTCTAGCCAGCAGAATCATTCTCTCTCAGCAACATGTCGAATCAACCCGCCTATTTTGCCCATGCCAGCGTGTTGCACCACCTGGGCAAACCAGTGCCCATCGAGCTATCGATTGCCACCATTCCCAGGGATGGCAGTGATCCCGAAGTGCTCTGCATTACGGTGAACCACGAGGACCTGACCTCCACGCCCAAAGACATGCGTTCCAATGCCTTCAAAAACGCCCGTCTTCGTCTGGTGCGCCCGCTGCCCAAGAGTGTGCCGGCGCAATGGTTGCGATATTGCGTGAGGGGCATGTTTGACCAGCTGTCCCAAGGTAGAAAAGGCCTCATCGTAGTCAAAAGCCCAAAGCAGCAAAAAACATTCAAAGAGTTGGGACTCTCCACCATGGTTCTGGAGATGCTGCCCAAATTCAACACCCTTTGTGATGGAACCTTTCCCAACCCCATGCATGATGACCTCCACGAAGAAGGGGACGTGTCTCATTGAACCATGCTGAAATCGGTTCAATTTGCAAAATACCTGCAGCGGTTCAACAAGCTGCAGGCGGAATGGAGCTCCAAAGTTTCAGCTTTGGTAGTGTAAAAAAAATTGCTCATGGGCCCAAAAAAAGGGGGACCGAGTCGACTTTTGTGTCGACTCGGCCCCCCTTTTTTTGGGTTAAGGAAGGTGCTAACGTTGGAGAGCATCTCTTTTAAAAACTTGTACTAAAAAGAGGCCACAAGATTTCTATCAAGGATGGATAGAATCAATCGAAAGGTGCCTGATGGCGAGTGTAGTTTTTGCATGGTCCTGTTGGATAGAATCACCCAATAGATATCTCATGATATGGATATTGTTTCAATGTTGGATCAGTAATCCAATAAATGCCTCATGATATGGATAGTGTTTCAATGTTGGAGAGTATCAGCCAATAAGAATCGATTCACGTGACCTTAAAGAGTATAAAAGGCGAGACATCAGCAGACAGAGACATTCTCTCTCAGAGTTCTCTCAAAGCAACATGTCTCAACTAGCCTTCTTCGCCCATGCTAATGTATTGCACCATGGAGGCAAGCCTGTGCCGATCGAATTGTCCATTGCCACGATTCCGGAGGATGGAAAGGACCCGGAAGTAATTTGCATCACGGTGGATCATTCCAACCTAATAACCACCTCGAAAGACTGCCGGGCCAACCGTTTTATTAACGAGCGCCTCAGTTTGAAGAGCCACATCCCTGGATCTGTGCCACTGGAATACCTGTCCTTTTGCGTCAGGGGTAAATTTTGCCACCTCGCGCAAGGAAATCAGGGACTCGTCGTTGTCAAAGGGTCGGACCAGCGTAAATTTTTGAGCAGCTGGGGCTCTTTACTATAAATTTGGAAACTTTGCCAAAGTTTCAGGTCTTGAACGATCGTGCTCTACCAGATCACCTGCACGATCAGGTGCACGAATATTCTGACGTTTCTGAGTGCACTATGGTAAAGTCATACCGTTTTGCCAGATACCTGCAAAACTTTAAAAAGCTGCACGCCGAATGCAACAGACAGATGGCTGATTTGGTAGAGTAAGTGAGAAAAATTGAAATATGGAACTGTAAATATTGGACTAAACTGTAAATATTGAACTGTAAAAATGCCCATGGGCCCAGAAAAAGGGGGACCGAGTCGACACAAGAGTCGACTCGATCCCCCTTTTTTGGGTTAAGGAAGGTGCCATCGTTGGAGGGCTTCTCTTTTAAAAACTTGTGTTAAAAAGATGCACAAAGATACATTAAAGATTAGTTTCAAGGTTGAAAAGCGTCAACCAATAGGAATCGTTTCACGTGACCCCACTAGAATATATAAAAGGCGAGCAGCCTGCAGCCAAAAATCAGAGTGCTTCTGAATGCAGTCAAGAGTTTAGAAATTTTATTTTTGGTTAAAACTGTCAGGTTTGGGTTTGTATTGAATATTCCAAATCTGGCAGTTTTGACGGAAAAAGAATTTTCATGGCAACAGGTAAATGCTAAATGTTTTTCGTTAAGACTGTCAGGATTTGGCGTAATGTTGAAAATTCCCAGATTCTGGCAGTCTTATCGGTAAATGTTTTTAGCCAATATCTTCAAAAATCCGAAAATTGGGGGACCGAGTCGCATGTCGACTGGGTCCCCCTTTTTTCGGGCCACATTATCCACCAAGATTGGAATGCATCTTTTTAAAAACTTGACACACAAAATCGGACTCGCCTACTGGCTGCAAGTTGAGACCTCCGTGTTTCCTTGACACGCCAAGATTGGAAGGCTTTATATCATGAGATGGCAATGGAATGATTCTCTGGAATGATTCTCCTAGTTTTCTCGATACACCAACGTTGCATTGTTTACCTTTCATGGGTTGTGGCTTTCAAGACACACCAAGTTTGAAGCATCTCCATTTCATTTGTGGATCGCCACCTGACATGTCTCCATTTCATTTGTGGATCACCCCCGTTTTAAATCATTCGTCTGGGATGGGCTGAAAAATTTTCTCGCGCCCATCAAAAATATTTTTCGGAGGAATTTGAAAAATTTTCGATAAGTATTAAGAAGAGAAGTTCAAGACGCTTTGAGGGGATACTCAAAAAGGGTCGTTTTCCATTTTCAATCATTTTTTGAAAGGGTCACGGTGCTCAACTATTTATTCGACCGACTGTAGTAAGTGTATATATTCTGGTAGAGAGTATGTGACAGCCTTTTAGAAGTTGTTTAAGTCTTGGATTTTTTTCAAAAGCGTAAAATGTCAGACCTTTGACTTTTAAAATGCCAAATTGTAGGAGCTAGTCCAACTGGAGCAAGTGTGACCGAAACATCCAAACTTTAGAGACCGTACTTCTAGAAATGCCTGAAAGTCATGATAGGATGCATACAGCATGGAAAAGCAAAATAGAGGATGGAAAGTGAAGTTCAGTGAAAGAGACCAACTGGTAATGAAGCCGACTGTAATGTCTTAAAAGCGAACTGCAGCAAAAGTGACCACAGAGTTCAGTTAGAATCTGAATTCTCCAGTGTCAATGATTACAGTTAGAAGGTGCCTTCATAAACAGAACATTTACGGCAGAGCAGCAATTCCCAAGTAACTTAACAGATGTTAATGCGCAATGTCTTCTGCAGTGGTGTCACTCTCACAAAACCTGGTCAATTGATAAACGGAAGAAAATTATATTGTGACGGGTTCTTACGCGTTTCACTAACCTCCTCATATTCTTTAATACTTTATTTATTTCAACCAATCTCCACTGGGAGCCAAAGCGTGATTTATGCAAATGAGATATTTTATATAAGTTCGGGTTTACTGAGTTAGAAAGGAGAGAATGAAATGAGAAAATATTTTCAAGTGTAAACGTAGATGTGGTGAATAGAATCTAACGCATCGTCGTGGATAAAGATCATAGAAGAACTTCGGGAATAGCTAAGAAATAAGTTGCCTCTTAAAACGAAGAATCCTGACTTCAAGTTGACCCAATCAAGATCTTAAAGAACCAACTAGATGAACCTGCCATAACATAAGAAATCAGGTTAGTTATTGATTCCAATTAAGTATATGTGTGTAGTTGTAATTGTACGCGTCGATCTTTGTAGATTCAGATAGGATTCCGTCGTTCATGATTATTGAACCCTTCTCATTCTCCACTGTGTTTTATTGTTCTTAAAACTGAATAGTATTTGTCTAATCTCTTAATTAAGAAAAATCAATAAATAAAAGATTGATTTGTTAAAATGAGTGCTAAATTTGTTAATCATTCAACACGTTCGGATTCAGGTAATGCCCAAAGGGGAGTTGATAATCTTAGGGGTAGCGAAAGGCTACGACACTGGCGCCCAACCAAAATACCGGAATTAAGAGCAAGTGCAGGATTTCGAGTTTTGCTGGAATTATTTTTTTCGGGTAAAGAAAATGTGTCTGAGTTTATTAACAATATTGATGATAATATAGCCTACTATGAAATACCGGCGAATCTGGCGTGTGCGTATTTAAAGGGTAATTTAATTGGGAGAGCGTTAGACTGGTTCGAGGTCATTGGATTTGAGTGTGTAAATGAAGAAGCGACTGCATTCGCAACGCTTAAAAAGAAGTTGTCGGATAGTTTTCCAGTAGTACGGAATAAATCAGAGTTAGAGGCTCAGTTTTTTTCATCGAAGCAGCGGAGAGGTCAGGCCCCGTCAGACTTTATTTTCCAGCTATTAAAAGTCCATAAGACTTTATATTTGAATTATGATGAGCTAAAATTGGTCGATCACATAGTAATGCGACTCGAACCCCAAATTATGGATTACTTAGAAGTTCGATACCCCACAACGAAAGTTCAGTTGTTAGAGTTGGTAGACCGGTATGAGGAACGTCATAGCTGCAGAGAAACCCAGGGTTCGAGTAATAATTTTGCTAGACGAGGTTGGGATATGACTAGGAATCCTGCGGAAAGAAGGAATTATGGAAATTGGAGAGATACAGGGGTCGGAAATAGACAAAATGATCAGAGAGGACTAAGCAGGGGAGCGAAAAATTTTTCTCGTCATAATTATCAAAATCAAGCATTCGAGGGAGGAAATAGCAACAACCGAACAAATTAGCGAACAGACCGGTATCAAAACCGTAGGATGGTGGTTAGGAAGGGTCCTAGTGATGATTCAGCAAAGCAGAATTGGAGGCGTGTTGATTGCAACAGCGGAAGGCAGAGAAATCCCAATTTAAACTTTCTAAGAGATCGTGTTGAAGGAGATCCTCCTAATAGAATTAAACTTAATTCATTACGGTTATCACCAGTTGATCTTCCGTATGTGCCGATTCTTTTACATGACACGTTTATAAAAGCTCTTTTATTTCAGAAAAGTCATACCGATCATATTTTTTCTTTTTGTCCTATTAAGAAATCGTTAGCTGAAGTAGTTGCGGCTCAAGGGTCACAATGCAAAAATTTAGGCACAATTGAGTTACGAATTAAGATCAGGGAATTTTCGAAGTTGTGGAAATTTCATGTGATTGCTGAGATGCAATATCCATGCATCCTGGGTATTGATTTTATGTCGCATGCAAAGATAAGTTTTGATTTTTTTTACGAAATCGTTAATCATTCCGGATTTGCAGATTGAGAAAGTGGCAATTTCGGACGAACCGGTTCAGATAGATTTATCAAACACTAAGGCAAAAACAGAAGTTGCAGATTTTGTTTAAGGAATTCCAAGGCTTGTTTTCGGCTAAGCCAGGTCTGAAGCATGTGTTTTGTCATGAAATTGATACGGGTGATAATCCTCCTGTTTCTTCGAGACCTTATCGCTATGGCAGGGTCAAACAGGGTATCATTGATTACCACGTTAAGAAGATGCTGGACGAGGGAACTATAATTCCAACAACATCGCCTTACGCATCTCCTGTACTTTTATGTCGGAAGAATAACGGGTTGCCGTTAGACGACCCAGAAGCTTATAGGTTCGCAATAGATTATAGAAAATAAATGCGATAATGATGTATCCACGATATCCGCTACCAATAATATATGATTTGATCACTAATATTCCACACACCGAAATTATGTCATCACTTGATTTACGTAGTGGATACTTTCAGATGGCTGTAGACCCCAAAGATATTAACAAGACGGCATTTGTTACAAAAAATGGTACTTTTGCAATTACTCGCATGCCATTTGGCCTTTCGGGGGTGGCCTCAAATTTTCAGAGGGCGTTTGAAATCATCCTTAAACCAGTTCTCGGGCGTTTTACATGCTGCTACATGAATGACGTACTAATTTCATCTCCATCTTTTGAGCGCTATGTAGAGCATTTACGGGAAGTATTCAGATTGTTGCAAGAGGCTGGTTTAACGTTAAATCGTGAGAAGTGTCATTTCGCGAGGGAACAATTACGTTATTTGGGTTTTGTTATTAATAAAGAAGGAGTTAGAACAGATGAGGAGAAGGTAAAAGCAATTATTGAAATGAAACCTCCGAAAACTGCAAAACAGGTAGCAAAATATTTAGGAATGACGGGTTGGTATCAAAAGTTTTTTAAGAACTACGCAGACATGTGTGAACACTTGTATGGTTTAAAACGGAAAAATTCTAAGTTCCATTCGTCGGAATCGGCGCAGGAAGCCTTTGTTCGTATTAAGAAAGCAGTGTCGGAATCTCCAGTGTTAAAATTACCAGATTTTTGCAAAGCTTTTGAACTTTATACGAATGCTACAGTCGGTCGAATAAATAGTTGAGCACCGTGACCCT
This sequence comes from Trichonephila clavata, assembly GCA_019973975.1. Taxonomy (NCBI): domain Eukaryota; kingdom Metazoa; phylum Arthropoda; class Arachnida; order Araneae; family Nephilidae; genus Trichonephila; species Trichonephila clavata. Next base: position 28,015 of record BMAO01018825.1, on the reverse strand, counting down.
TTCAAAAAATGATTGAAAATGGAAAACGACCTTTTTTGAAAGGAAACCCCATCCTCGGCTCTTTTTGTAAGAATCTTGTCCCCTATGTTGTGTTTAACAAACTTTTTTCAATTTCCTGCGAAAAATACTTTGATGGGCGTGAGAAAATTTTTCAGACCATCCCAGACGAATGATTTTAAACGGCGGGTGATCCACAAAGGAAATGGAGGCATGTCAGGGGGCGATCCACAAATGAAATGGAGATGCTTCAAGCTTGGTGTGTCTTGAAAGCCACAACCCATGAAATGTAGGCATTTCAACGTTGGTGTATCGAGAAAAGACAGAGAATCATTCCAATATGGGTATGGAAAAAACCCGAGGACGAGCCATCTCATGACATGAAGTCTTCCAATCTGGGCGTGTCAAGGAAACTCGGAGGTCTCAACTTGAAGCCAGCAGGCGAGTCCAATTTTTTGAGTCAAGCTTTTAAAAAGATGCATTCCAATCTTGGTGTATAATTTGGTTCGAAAAAAGGGGGACCCAGTCGACATGTGACCCCCAATTTTCGGATTTTTGAAGATTTTGGCTAAAAACATTTACCGATAAGACTGCCAGAATCTGGGAATTTTCAACATTACGCCAAATCCTGACAGTCTTAACGAAAAACATTTAGCATTTACCTGTTGCCATGAAAATTCTTTTTCCGTCAAAACTGCCAGATTTGGAATATTCAATACAAACCCAAACCTGACAGTTTTAACCAACAACATATTTCTAAACTCTTGACTGCATTCAGAAGCACTGATTTCTAGATGCTAGCTGCTCGCCTTTTATATTCTAATGAGGTCACGTGAAACGATTTCTATTGATTGACGCTTTTCAACCTTGAAACGAATTTTTAAACGTATTTTATGACATCTTGGTTGACGACCTTGAAACTAATCATTTAACGTTTTTTTTTGACATATTGGTTGACGACCTTGAAACTATTTTTTATTGTATCTTTGTGCATCGTTTTAGTCCCAAAAAAGGGGGACCGAGTCGACACAAGAGTCGACACTGTCCGCCTTTTTTGGGCCCATGGGCATTTTTTACAGTTTTCGGTTCAGTCCAGTTCTATTAAATCAGCCATTTGTTTCTTACATTCGGCCTGCAGGTTGTTGAAATGTTGCAAATAACGAACTAAATGGTAAGACTTTACCATGGTGCATTCGGAAGTATTATAATACTCGTGCACCTCATCGTGCAGGTGATTTGGCAGAGTACGGTCATGTAGGTCCTGGAACTTTGGCAGAGTCTCCAAGTTGATGGTGAAGAGTCACAGCTGTTAGAAGATTTTGCGCTGGTCGGTTCCCTTGACCACGATGTGGCCTCGATTTCCTTGCGCCAGGTGACAAAATTTGCCCCTGACGCAAAAGGACAGGTATTCTAGGGGCACGGATCCAGGCAGGTGGCTTTTGAGATTGAGACGTTCGTTGATGAAACGATTGGACCAGCAGACTTTCGAGGTCGTCCTCAAATTGGAATGATCCACGGTGATGCAAATCACTTTGGGATCCTCCGAAATGCTGGCAATGGACAATTCTATGCGACAGGCTTACCCCGAGGGGGAAACACGTTGGCATGAGCAAAACTGGATAGATGAGACATGTTGCATTTGAGAGAAGGGCGGCGGATGGCTCACCTATTATACTCTGGAGGGTCACGTGAATCGATTCCTATTAGCTGGCAATCCATATCATGAGATTTCTATCGGCTATTCAACATTGACATGCAAAAAAAAAATACAAGAGGTTGGTAAAAAGTACAAATTTTTTAAAGAGATGCTCTCAATCCTTGGCACCTTCATGAACCCAAAAAGGGGGGGGGGACTGAGTCGACTTGAATCGATCCTCCCCCCCCCCTTTTTTGGGCCGATGGGCATTTTTTTCACTCTATCAAAGCTGAAACTTTGTCATTCTTTCCGCCAGAAGCTTGTTAAACTTCTGCAGGTATTTTGCAAATTGAAAAGATTTCAGCATGGTGCAATGAGAAACATCCTCGTGCACACCCTCATGCATGGGGTTGGGAAATGTGCCATCGCAAATGGTGTTGAATTTGGGCGGCATGTCCAAGAATACGGTGACGAGTCCCAACTCTTTAAAAAATTTTTGCTGCTTCGAGCTTTTCACTACTATGAGGCCTCCTGGGTCAACCATGCCCCTCACGCAATAGGGTAGGTATTCTACAGGCACAACCTTGGGCAAGGGACGTACCAGAAGAAGACGAGCGTTTTTTCAGGCATTGGATCGCATGTCTTTGGGCGTGGAGTGGAGTCCGTCATGGTTGACAGTGATGAAGAGCACTTCAGGATCCCTGGCATCCCTGGGAATGGTGGAAATAGACAAATCGATGGGCACTGGCTTGCCTTGGTGGAGAAAGACGTTGGCATGAGCAAAATAGACATACATGTTGCTTTTTTTCCCTCATAGAGAGAATGAAGACCTTATATATGCTCAAGGAGCGTGACTTCAACTGGCATCCCATGGGCCAAGGCCTTTTGATGCGAGCGTTCCACGTGTGGTTCCAAAGCCCGTTTCCAGGGTTGGGGACACACCAGGCGCCAAGGAAGGTTTTCGTCTCGATGCATTTCCCAATCGTCCAACCACGTTAATAAAAACTCACGTACACATCCGATAGGCGCATGCAGTCCGTGAGATTCAACGTATAGGCCTCTACATTTTGAGGTAGATGGGCTTCCCAAACTCGGCGAGACGGGGGACGACCCAGTTGAAAAATTTTTAAATCGACTCCTGGATCCCACGTCAAATCCAAATGATTCGTAAACACAACCACGATTTTTCAAACAACCGAGGAACGTGCACACCAAAATTGGGCTCAAAAATGATGGTGTAAGGATAGTCTGACTCGTAATACGTGACTCTATCTGGCCAGCGACCCAAATTTCCAAACACGATCGTCATGCGATGTCGACACTGGTCCAATAAATGTTGTATCATTTTGACACAAAGAATGAGACTTGTTTTTTTTTTAAAAAATAATTTTTTATTGATCATCTACAAGACAGATTCATTGGTTGAATCGCTTTAAATTAAATAGAGTGTTTGACAATAGAAGGGAGTTTGGGCATGGACAAGTCCAGGGGCTCCATCGCCAAATATCTCTCAAAAGCATCCAGGAAGGCGAGGAGAGAGCTCATTGTTTAAATCAAAAAGAGAGGGGACCAGGTGGAGCAACTGGGGCTCTTGTCCATAGACGGACGACAGGAGCTGGTCGAGAAAAGCAGTATCTGGCTCTGGAATCTGCATACGCTCCGGAATCTGCATAGGCTCTGGAATCTGCACAGGATAGAGTAGCTCAAGGTCTGGAATCTGCACAGGTTCTGGATAGAGTAGCTCAGGATCTGTAATCTGTATAGACTCTGGATAGAGTAGCTCAGGCTCTGGAATCTGCACAGGCTGTGGAATCTGCACAGGGACTGGAATCTGTATAGGCTCTGGAATTTGCACAGGTAGGGGATTCTGTATAGGCTCTGGAATCTGCGCAGGGACTGGAATCTGTATAGGCTATGGAATCTGCACAGGGACTGGAATCTGTACAGGCTCTGGAATCTGCACAGGTCTCATGATGCGCCCTCGTTTCTTGGGTCGGTGCGTCTCCTTCAAAGGTCGCTTCAGTCCATGAGCCGGGGTATTAGGAGGTAGCTTGTAGAGTGTTTAATCAAACTTTTTCATTTTTCGGAAATCCCCCAAGTGGAATCCCTTCTGAAGGAGCTGAGGGAGAAGGGATTCAGGGATAATGTCCAGACCAAAGGCTGTTTTTTGAACCGTCAACATCAAGTAGTGGGTTCCAGCTGGGATCGGATACGCCGTGTGGGGCTCCAATATGGTTCGATGGTAGAGCATTTGGTCATAGGGCTCAAAACTCCTCCTCGCCACATTGGGTTGGGCTCGGCACTTGAGACTGGAGGGGGGGAGGCAATTCGTACAGCAGCATGGGCACCTGCGTCGTTTGAATGAAATTAACCTCTCCGGGGTGCACCGTTCTCAAACCAAAGGTAAAGTCTTTTTTGACAAAAAACATGTTGCCATAGATGTAGACCATCCTCTTGTCGGTATTTTTGAGCAGACGATCTGGATTTTTCAAGAGGCTTTTGGACACTTTTCCCGCATGATATCGTGGGGTCTAAATTCTTTGACATGCTTGGCCTCCATCACGGCACTCTTGAAATTATCCATAAAAGTCTTTTTTTGATGCCAATGATCTTTACAAAATAATGTAAACACTCGTACCGCGTGGGGCTCTTGGTAGAGGATGCCCGCTCGAACTTGGCCCTGCCGAGAGGCATATTCCAACGCATCGGGTTTCTCGGGCAACGTCATGGGCACCACGGTCGAGGAAAGGTGCTCTGGGAAGGCATCCATGCTGCAACTGAGGAGAAGTGTCGACACGAGTCCTCCTTTTATACGTTTCAGACAGGATGCGAGTGAAAAATGGGGTTGAGAGGTTGGTGGAGAATGGCACACATGCCTTGCACGGCAATCCAACGATGACATTGCGTCTGGTGGCAAAAGGGGCATTCTCCCCGTAGATGGGATTTCAAGAGCATGACGGGGGTTCGTTTGAAAGGACTGAAAGTGCTCCAACTCGCTTGAATGTCTTTAAACTCTTGCTTGGAACGTGAGTCGGTCACACAAAGGGTACCGACATTGAGATAATGTAAACAGTTGAACAACTCATTCGCACCTACCCGATCCAAGGCATACGAGACGACACCATTGGTGAGCGTGAAACCATGGTCTCGGAGACACAACACGGCCAGACCGTGAGTATGGAAAAAGACTTGGGCATGGTTCTGGGGAAATCGATAGGCATAAGGGGGTCGTCGATAAGGTTTAAAACGACGTCGTCGAGAGTCTTGTGGAATGACAGCATGTCTCTGCCTATCTTGAGAAGGTTCATGAGAAGGAGAAGCCATTGGAGTGGATGGCAAAGGTGAACCAGGTGTTGACAACAGGTTAAACAAATCATCCGTGTCTGTCATTTTAAAAAAGATGAGCTGCAAGTAGTTTGCTCTTAAACTCAATCTCTCTAAAAAAAAATTTTTTTTTAGAGAGATTGGTTGTAAATTTTATTTGCTTCTGAAAGACATTTCAAACACCTTAAAGATATTTCAAACTTGCCTCATCCTCACATTCTTTTTTGTGGAAAAATGTTCCGGGAAGAACTTGTAAAATGACCCTTTTCAAACTTTATTTGCCTCACATTCTCTTTTGTGGAAAAATGTTCCCTTTTCAAACCCAGTCTAAAAAATTTGTGGGAAAAAAGGTTTTTTTTTCTTGTCGTTTCCAACCTTGACATTGAGAGTAACCCAAATAAATGGGAGAATGATTACTCGTCCCGAGCTGTGCTCCTTTCCAGCAATCATTCTCCCATTTTTCTGGGGAAACCTCTCCACCTCTAAGGTGCTCGTATTGGGTTGGATGTCCTGATGAGGGGACAGGTATTCCTCACCTCCAGGTGTTTGAGTAAGCAATGCATGTGAAATACATGGCCACAGTGTGTCTTTTCTGGCCAATGCATCGGACTCAGGCAGATTGAACACGTGTCGGGTACTTGGAAGACGATTTCAGGCCATTTCAAGGCGTAACACCCATCCAACACGGCTGGAGGCAATAGAATCCAGGTGGTCAACTGTTGAGGACCGTGTCGCCTCCAAGCCTTATACGCCAATCGATATAACATGGGTATGGCCAGGATCGTCCACAGGGCTTGAATAAAGGCCCCCTTTCCTTTGGTAGCCTGCTGCTCTAGGTAATCGCTGTACAGTTCCGAGGGTTCAGAATACGTGAGGTACTCGAACGTGGGCAGGTCGTGGGGCTCGTGATTCGGAAACACTTTGCGTAAAAGGTCCCCAAGGTCCACGGTGTAGAGAGCAATCACTTCGGAAGGTGTCAAAGTCTTTAAATGGTCGCGAAAATGCATCATGAAGGTGATGTAATTGGCCAAATGGGCCTCTTGGTACTCGGCCAGGTAGACTTGAAACGCTTTGTCAGACTCCATTGTCTCGTGTGATGCAGAGGGCTTCGGAGCCGTGCTTTTTAGAAGAGAGACAAGTAGGAAGTGGATTTTGATTGGCTAGAGGTTATGAAGAATGTCCCACTTGTGTGGTCCTTTGCCAACGCGGGGTAAGTATTCTTTTCCATTCTCTAAAATTTGTTTTAATCTTGCTTCGGTGGGTCGTTCTTGAAACACCATCGATTCCAATAAAACGTGAATCGCACAATCATGTGGTCTCCCCGACAACATAGTAAGCAATCCCATTGACAAAAGCAGGGAGTCTAAACGATGGCTTTCAATGGCCTTTCAACGATCCACTGGAGAAGCAAATGGAAGGGTAGCGAGCTTACCAACTGTTCTATGTAATTTCGTTCTCCAACATTGACATTGAGCTAGTCTCAAACAATCTTTATGATGTAAACACCCATCCCGTACGACGACATGATTTAATTGTTTAACCATAAAATATTTCTCGGGTTCGTCAAATAAATTAAAACAATGGCAAGTGTCGGGTTCTTCAGTGCATTCATCCACACTATAGACACAATCGGAAAGATGGAATCCATGTTTGCTTAATACCACCTTGACGGGAATAGGAAATTGTTTCACGAGTTCTTGAAATTTCACAATACCCGCTAAACGTAGCAATCTTTGTCTATAAGGAAACAACTGTGAGGAATGTTCTTGCTGCAAACCTGGGATAATATTTTGTTATAATTCAGAAATTAATGTCTTTAAAGAAGTCATAACTCTGAGTAATAAATGCTTACAATCAGGGAATACAAACAGAGTTGTCAAACAACTGTCAACTGACTGAAGAGCCCAAAGTATTTAACACTATTCTATCTAATGCCTCCTCCTATCTTTCAGAAGCAAATATAATTTGAAATATCTTTCAGAAGCAAGTAAAGTTTACAAACAATCTCTCTAAAAAAATTTTTTTAGAGAGTTTGATTGTAAACTGTATTTGCTTCTGAAAGATATTTCAAACTTTATTTGCTTCTGAAAGATATTTTAAACTTTATTTGCTTCTGAAAGATATTTCAAATTTTATTTGCTTCTGAAAGATAGGAGGAGGCATTATAGAGGTCGTGGAAACCCACTATGGATCAAGTCATACAACCTTTGCCAACGTTTACTATTTTCGTCCGTCATATGCAGGGCCCGGGGTAAGTATTCTTTTCCATTCTCTAAAATTTGTTTCAATCTTGCTTCGGTGGGTTGACCGTGCACCATTCGTTCTTGAAACACCATCGATTCCAATAAAACGTGAATCGCACAATCATGAGGTGGTTCTTCTCTCCGAGAACACGGTAAGCAATCTTGTTCACAAAAGCATGGATCCGAAACGACTGGCATGGTCTCGCACGATAAAATGAAAATAAAAAAAATTTTCAGGTAAACATTGAAACGGCACCATAAACTAGACAACCAAATGAGATCATGGTTATAGAAAGCTTTTAAACTTTTAAAGTGCACCCACTAAAAAAAATTTTTTTTTTTTTTTTTATAGAGAAATACATTTTTTGTCTAGTTAGAGTTGTTCTCTCGGAGTGCTGCATGAACTGTCATTTTACTTTTCAGTTGTAATGTTCTTCTGACCCCCATGAGTAGTTTTGTCATCTACTCGTGCACTCAAACACCAACTTTAATCAAAAATAACTCGGCTCCGGCTCACGAGACCCTCCTATGGGGGGGTATACACAAGAGTTGTTTATGATTCGACAGGAGCCCACAATTTGCCACACAAGTTCATAGGAGCCCCGTCATTTACCTTTGAATTTTGTTTTTTTCATTTATTACAGACCCTTGCTGTGGGGGTAAGGCCAAAGCATGTAGAGCGTTGCAATCTACTGGCTCGTCTCTTTCATTTGACATGTTGCAAAAGCTTATCGGCTGGAAAAAGTTTGAAATATATTTCAGAAGCAAATAAAGTTTACAACACAACTATCTAAAAAAAAAAATTTTTTTTTAAATTTCTTTTTAGAGAAATACATTTCTTGTCTAGCTAGAGTTGTTCTCTTGGAGTGCTACGTGTATTACAATTGTCATTTTACTTTTCAGTTGTAATGTTCTGTAGACCCTCCTATGGGGGACCATGAGTAGTTTTGTCCTCTACTCGTGCACTCAAACCAGGCTCACAACCCCTTATCGGATCCATAAGAGTCGAGTTATTTTCGATTCAAGCCGGTTTTTTTCCAGGTTCTCGAGACCCTCCTATGGGGGGCAAGAGTTGTACATGATTCACTGGAGCCCACGTCATTCAAGGTGCCACACAAGTTCATAGGAGCCCCGTTCTTTGAATTTTGTTTTTTTTTCACTCATTACAGACCCTCCTATGGGGGGGGGGTAAAAGCATGTAGAGTGTTGCAATCTACTGCCTCGTCTCTTTCATTTGACATGTTGCAAAAGCTTATCGGCTCCTTAGACGCCGAGATGGGTTCAAGACAACCTGTTTTTGAACCCTAGAGACCCTCCTATTGGAAATAGGATCTTGTAACGGGTATCATTCGAAAGAGCGTGTCATTCCAAACAAATGGATAGGTTACACGACGACCTTGGGGGCGTTGGGGCTGAGCAAGGTCCCTTTCAAGTGTCGATACGTTTTGTAGCCTAGGATCCACACCCGGTACCCAACGTCTATATCCATGGCATCAAACGATAGGTCATGTAAAGTTATATCCAACAACGTCAACGGTTTGGTAATCGGATCCTTAGGTCAGGAGAAAATCAAAAACAGGCCACAGGGCCTTTTTTAGCCTAGTTCCTCAACCAGGGAGTCTAGGTCCAAACCGATGAATGTGTTGTACACTACATGCGATTCTGAATCTTTTGAGGGGTCACACCTTTACAAGGGCCCCATAGGAGCCGAGATATCACGACTTCCGTTGCACCAGGGGGGTCCCTATGACCCCCCAGGGAAAAGTTTGGACCCGATCTGACCGTAATTTACCGAGATAGAAGGTTTGAACTTGATTCCGTAGCATTCTAATGTGAAAAATAATCACATTAAGCCTATAGGCCACCTTTTCTATAACCCCCTCCTATGGGGGTAGGGTTTTGTAAGGGGTTGAAGGAACCAGGGGGTCTAGGTCTAAATCAAAAATGTCATTGTCCCCATGGAAAGAGTTTGAACCCGATACCATTGTAATTTACCGAGATAGAAGGTTCGAGCGCGATTCCATGGAATGATACACTGAAAAATATCACAAGTTCTTTAACATTCTACTGCGCATGCACGGGACGTCACTTGAATGTAGGGTATAAACGCTCGACGACTTGTGAGTCAAGCTCAATCTCTTCTCTGTTGTGGAAATCTATCTCACTAAAAAAAAAAATATTTTTTAAAGAACATTACCTTTAGATTTTTCAGAGCAGAGAAGAGACTGTCTCACAAGTCGTCGAGCATTTACACCCTAGATTCAAGTGACGTCACGTGCATGCGCAATAGAATGTTAAAGGACTTGTAATTTTTTCGCATGATAATACTATGGAATTTTTTCACATTAGAATGCTATGGAATCAAGTTCAAACCTTCTACCTCGGTAAATTACAGTTGGATCGGGTCCAAACTTTCCCCCTAGGGGTCGTGGGGACCCCTGGTGCACCGGAAATCACGATATCTCGGCTCCTATGGAACCCTAGTAGACGTGTAACCCCTCAAAAGATTCAGAATCGCATGTAGTGTACAACACATTCATCTGTTTGGACCTAGACTCCCTGGTTGAGGAACTAGGCTAAAAAAGGCCCAGTGGCCTGTTTTTGATTTTCTCCTCACCTAAGGGTCCGATTATCAAATCGTTGACGTTGTTGGATAGAACTTTACATGACCTGTCGTTTGATACCATGGATATAGACGTTGGGTACCGGGTTTGATTGGGTACGTATTGACACTTCAAAGGGACCTTGCTCAGCCCCAATGCCCCCAAAGTCACCGTGTAACCTATCCAATTGTTTGGAATGACACGCTCTTTCGAATGATACCCGTTGCAAGATCCTATTTCCTATAGGGTTCAAAAACTGGTTGTCTTGAACCCATCTCGGCGTCTATGGAGCAGATAAGCTTTTGCAACATGTCAAATGAAAGAGACGAGGCAGTAGATTGCAACACTCTACATGCTTTTACCTTACCCCCCCCCCATAGGAGGGTCTGTAATGAGTGAAAAAAAACAAAATTCAAAGAACGGGGCTCATATGAACTTGTGTGGCACCTTGAATGACGTGGGCTCCAGTGAATCATGTACAACTCTTGCCCCCCATAGGAGGGTCTCGAGAACCTGGGGAAAAAACTGGCTTGAATCGAAAATAACTCGACTCTTATGGATCCGATAAGGGGTTGTGAGCCTGGTTTGAGTGCACGAGTAGAGGACAAAACTACTCATGGTCCCCCATAGGAGGGTCTACAGAACATTACAACTGAAAAGTAAAATGACAATTGTAATACACGTAGCACTCCAAGAGAACAACTCTAGCTAGACAAGAAATGTATTTCTCTAAAAAGAAATTAAAAAAAAAATTTTTTTTAGATAGTTGTGTTGTAAACTTTATTTGCTTCTGAAATATATTTCAAACTTTTTCCAGCCGATAAGCTTTTGCAACATGTCAAATGAAAGAGACGAGCCAGTAGATTGCAACGCTCTACATGCTTTGGCCTTACCCCCCATAGCAAGGGTCTGTAATAAATGAAAAAAACAAAATTCAAAGGTAAATGACGGGGCTCCTATGAACTTGTGTGGCAAATTGTGGGCTCCTGTCGAATCATAAACAACTCTTGTGTATACCCCCCCCCCATAGGAGGGTCTCGTGAGCCGGAGCCGAGTTATTTTTGATTAAAGTTGGTGTTTGAGTGCACGAGTAGATGACAAAACTACTCATGGGGGTCAGAAGAACATTACAACTGAAAAGTAAAATGACAGTTCATGCAGCACTCCGAGAGAACAACTCTAACTAGACAAAAAATGTATTTCTCTGTAAAAAAAAAAAAAAATTTTTTTTTTAGCTGGTGCACTTTAAAAGTTTAAAAGCTTTCTATAACCATGATCTCATTTGCTTGTCTAGTTTATGGTGCCGTTTCAAAGTTTACTTGAAAATTTTTTTTATTTTCATTTTATCGTGCGAGACCATGCCAGTCGTTTCGGATCCATGCTTTTGTGAACAAGATTGCTTACCATGTTCTCGGGGAGAAAAGCCACCTCATGATCGTGCGATTCACGTTTTATTGGAATCGATGGTGTTTCAAGAACGAATGGTGCACGGTTAACCCACCGAAGCAAGATTGAAACAAATTTTAGAGAATGGAAAAGAATACTTACCCCTTGCCATGCATATGACGGACGAAAATAGTAAACGTTGGCAAAGGATGTATGACTTGATCCAGAGAGGGTTTCCACGACCTCTATAATGCCTCCTCCTATCTTTCAGAAGCAAATAAAATTTGAAATATCTTTCAGAAGCAAATAAAGTTTGAAATATCTTTCAGAAGCAAATAAAACTTGAAATATCTTTCAGAAGCAAATACAGTTTACAATCAAACTCTCTAAAAAAAAAATTTTTTTTTTTGGAGAGATTGTTTGTAAACTTTACTTGCTTCTGAAAGATATTTCAAATTTTATTTGCTTTTGAAAGATAGGAGGAGGCATTAGATAGAATAGTGTTAAGGTAAGTCGGTACCCCCTATCCCGCTAATGTTAAATTGAGCATTTTTATGTGCCTTTTTCTCATAAAATATTAAATGTACAGACTTAAATTTTTTTCTGTATATTAATTAGACTTTTTTATTTAAACTGAAGTGAGCTTTTTCAAATATATTGTTTAGTTTTTTCAAAATCTTTCATCGTAATGTATCACTATGAATTTTTTGAAAAATGTCATTTTTTTTTACGTTAACTGACTTTTACAAAAATATTATTTGTATATTAATAAAAGTTCACTTCAGTATATATATTAACATATCAGTAATATTCAGTGAAGATTGCAAGTGCTTCCGTTGAATAGGTTCTGAGAAAATGGTACTCGCATTTTTAAAAACACCATTTTGAGATAATTGCATTTTTATTATAAAATGTCACTTCATCAAAAAAATTATGAATTACAATCTGTATTTGCACTATTTTTTTAAATATTAGCTTATTCTCAATAACTTTTGAGACTTCTTACTTATTTCTTTTACTTAGATTTCTCAGAAAATACATGTATAGCATTTTTCGCTTTTAATCTATCGATATATTTTATAGCATTTGCATCATTTTTCTCAAATTATGCAACAATTTTTGAAGAATATTTAGTTCTGATACATTACTGTCCATCCAAGTTCACTATAAGTATCATAAATACCATGTAAAAATGTGTCAATACATGAAAATATGGCTTTGGTAATACATCATTATACGACATTTAGAAAAATTTCATTACTGTTTTATAAATTCACATGTAAACACAATTTCTTAAAGTATCAGAATTAAAAGAATTCTTAAAATATTACATAAATGGTATCCAAAACAACAAGAAAACTGATTTTATGTTTTTAAACATGAAATTTGTGTATTTTTTGTATCTAACAAGTTTTGCGCAACGAAAAAGGGCATTGCATTTTGGGATATATTTATGTACCTTTTACTTAAAATCTATTGAAAACAAAGCTTAAAAATTTATGTGTGCATTAAATGAACATTTATCTTTATACAGAAGTGAAATTTTTAAAAAAAATTGATCAGCCTGTTTAAAAATGTAATTTCTGCACAGTAGAATAATGAATTTTATAAAAATTTTCCTTTTCTATGTTACGACATCTGCTTTTCAGCTAAATGTCTGAGGAATATCTCAAAAATTTCACTTCAGTATATATAATATAAATGCAATATAAAATAAATATTTCCAGTTCATGCATACAATTAATTTATAGAGAAAGAAGACACAAATTAAAAAATATAATCTATATAAGACAGTAATACATGATTATATGGCACTTCGAAAAATTTCTTTAGTTTTTTGTATATTCACATGTAAACACAATTTCTTTAAATATAAGAATTAAAAGATTATATAAATATTACATAAATGATATCCAAAACAAGAAAACTGTTTTTATGTTTTTAAACATGAACTTTATGTAATTTTATGTGCATAACAAGCTTTACAGGTAACGACAAAAATCATCCCGTATCATTACATATATATGTGTACTTTTTCTCAGAAACTGTTAAATATTGAGACTTCTGATTTAGTCTGAATATTAATTAGACTTCAATATTTATGCTGAAGTGAGATATTTCAAATATAATATAAAGTTTTTTCAAAACCATGCAACATAAAAATATTACTATGAATTTCTGGAAAATTTTCATTTTTTTCTACGATAAATGCTTTATGTAAAATTATTTTGGGAAAATTTATAAAGGCACACTTCAGTGTACATGGTTATGTTCAGTGTACATATGAGTTATGTTTTACTGAAATTTTATGAGCATCCTTGCATTATTTTCTGAGAAAAAAGAACATAAATTTTTATAAACAAACTTTTTGAAAAATGCATTTTTAACATGAAATGTCACTTTATCACAAACATTATGACTTCCAACATGTATTTGCCACATTTTATTCAACATTAGCATCAAGTCAATATATTTTAAGTAAAAAAAGCATCAAAAATGTTTTCAAATTGTCAGAAAATACATATATAACATTTTTCAGTTTTTGTTTAACGAGATATTTTGTAAAATTTACATCTATTATCACAAAATCACTATAAATTTTAGAAGAATTTGTAGCATTTATGTATTACAAATATCAAAGTAGAGCAAATATCATCATAAATATAATGGGGAAAAATTTATCTATATGGTTTTGGTGTGCATTTGAAAAAACATGATTTTACGTCATTTCGAAAGTTTTCATATGTGTTCTGTGTGTTCACATGCAAACATAAGTTTCTAAGACTTTTAAATTTCAAAAGTTTCTCTAAACTGTACACATGATTTCTTAAACAGCAAAAATAAAACTGTTTTTATGTTTTTAAACATGATATTTAGGTATTTTTATGTATTTAACCAGCTTCTTGCAACGACAAATGATGTTACACATCTGAATTTTTGTATGTACAATTCATTCAGAAACTTTTGAATATTTAAGTTTAAAAACTTGTCTGTACAGTTAAGTAACATTTATATTTATACTAAAGTGATATTTTTTTTTAAAAAACAAACTTATTTTTCAACACTGAATTTATTCAAAGTTGTTTGTTTTTTGACACATGTGCTCTTAGCTAAATGTTTTTTTTTGTTGTAATATTTTCAAAATATTACTTCAGTATCCACAAGAATGCATAATTAATATATAATGTAAATTTGCAGCTTTTTTTCACATACAATAAATTTAGAAAAATTTTATTTTTTTTAAAAGTAATATTAAAATTATAAATCATGAAAATAGTAGTTTTGAAAAAAATCATACCTTGTGAAAGTAAATTCATAAATACAAATAAATAATACTTTAAAACTCTTGGAAACATGTTGTAACTCGAAATTCCGCCACCAAACTAATACAGTTAATCGAACAGTCAACAGTTATCTAAATTTAATTGCGTTTGAATAAACAAAAAGAAGGCTTTGCGATTGTTTCAGGATATTTAAAAGGCAAATATCTGTCAAAAAGGGGGCGTGGCCCACCAGTTGATAATTTTTTAAAAGTCATTTTGACATAGTTCTAATTGAAAATATGGCATAAATGCTATATCCCTAGAAAGGTAATGAAATACAGATATCAGAAATATCAAAAACTCAAAATCGATCATTCCATGATTTTTACCCTACTGACCTCCCTTTAATACTTTGGGCTCTTCAGTCAGTTGACATTTGTTTGACAACTCTATTTGTATTCCCTGATTGTAAGCATTCATTACTCAGAGTTATGACTTCTTTAAAAACATTAATTTCTGAATTGGAACAAAATATTATCCCAGGTTTGCAGCAAGAACATTCCTCACAGTTGTTTCCTTATAGACAAAGATTGCTACGTTTAGCGGGTATTGTGAAATTTCAAGAACTCTTGAAAAAATTTCCCATTCCCGTCAAGTTGGTACAGAACGAACATGGGCTTCATATCTAGGATTGCATCTATAGTAGAAAAAAAATACCAAAGGACCAGGCTGTTGTAATTGTTTTTATTTATTTGATGAACCCGAGAAATATTTTATTGTGAAACAATTGGATAAAGTCGTCGTACGAGATGGGACAATACATCCCAAAGAGTGTTTTACAAAAGCTAAATGTCAATGTTGGAGAAGGGTATCAAGTCTACATAAAACTCCCGAACCTTTATAAGCTTACAACCATTTGTTTCAAGAACAAATGTTGCATGGTGAGCCAACCGAAGTCAGATTGGAGCAAATTTTATACAATGGAAAATACTATTTACCCCGAGCCATGCACAAGACTCACGACATGTTGGAAATTCTTTACATCCTACAGAATGTGCAATTGAGCATGGAAAAAATTTCCGCTACCAACTGCAAAATAAAATCTTGACAAGAACTCTCTAAAAAAAAAATTTTTTTTTAGAGAGATTGGAAGTGTTTAAAAGGTTGAGCCTTCAACTCAATCTCTCATTTTGTTTGCTGTGTTGTAAACATTTCTTACTCATCATTATGGCTTTGTTAGGATCTTTAATTTGTGAATTGGAAAAAAACATTCTCCCAGGTGTGCGAGAAAACGTGTCACGATTGTCGTCTTATAGACAAAGATTGCAACGTTTAGCGGGTATTGTGAAATTTCAAGAACTCGTGAAACAATTTCCTATTCCCGTCAAGGTGGTATTAAGCAAACATGGATTCCATCTTTCTGATTGTGTCTATAGTGTGGATGAATGCACTGAAGAACCCGACACTTGCCATTGTTTTAATTTATTTGACGAACCCGAGAAATATTTTATGGTTAAACAATTAAATCATGTCGTCGTACGGGATGGGTGTTTACATCATACAGATTGTTTGAGACTAGCTCAATGTCAATGTTGGAGAACGAAATTACATAGAACAGTTGGTAAGCTCGCTACCCTTCCATTTGCTTCTCCAGTGGATCGTTGAAAGGCCATTGAAAGCCATCGTTTAGACTCCCTGCTTTTGTCAATGGGATTGCTTACTATGTTGTCGGGGAGAAAACATGATTGTGTGATTCACGTTTTATTGGAATCGATGGTGTTTCAAGAACGACCCACCGAAGCAAGATTGAAACAAATTTTAGAGAATGGAAAAGAATACTTACCCCGCGTTGGCAAAGGAACAAGTGGGACATTCTTCATAACCTCTAGCCAATCAAAATCCGCTTCCTGCTTGTCTCTCTTCTAAAAAGCACGGCTCGGAAGCCCTCTGCATCACACGAGACAATGGAGTCTGACAAAGCCTTTCAAGTCTGACTGGCCAAGAGGCCCATTTGGCCGATTACTTCACCTTCATGATGCATTTTCGCGCCCTTTTACAGACTTTGACACCTTCCGAAGTGATTGCTCTCTACACCGTGGACCTTGGGGACCTTTTACGCAAAGTGTTTCCGAATCACGAGCCCCACGACCTGCCCACGTTCGAGTGCCTCACGTATTCTGAACCCTCGGAACTGTACAGCGATTACCTAGAGAAGCAGGCTACCAAAGGAAAGGGGGCCTTTATTCAAGCCCTGTGGACGATCCTGGCCATACCCATGTTATATCGATTGGCGTATAAGGCTTATAGGCGACACGGTCCTCAACAGTTGACCACCTGGATTCTATTGCCTCCAGCCGTGTTGGATGGGTGTTACGCGTTGAAATGGCCTGAAATCGTCTTCCAAGTACCCGACAAGTGTTCAATCTGCCTGAGTCCGATGCATTGGCCAGAAAAGACACACTGTGGCCATGTATTTCACATGCATTGCTTACTCAAACACCTGGAGGTGAGGAATACCTGTCCCCTCATCAGGACATCCAACCCAATACGAGCACCTTAGAGGTGGAGAGGTTTCCCCAGAAAAATGGGAGAATGATTGCTGGAAAGGAGCATAGCTCGGGACGAGTAATCATTCTCCCATTTTTTTGGGCTACTCTCAATGTCAAGGTTGGAAACGACAAGAAAAAAAACAACCTTTTAACCCACAAATTTTTTAGACTGGGTTTGTAAAAGGGGACATTTTTCCACAAAAAAAGAATGTGAGGCAAATAAAGTTTCAAAAGGGTCATTTTACACGTCCTCCCTGGAACATTTTTCCACAAAAGAGAATGTGAGGCAAATAAAGTTTGAAAAGGGTCATTTTACAAGTTCTTCCTGAAACATTTTTCCACAAAAAAGAATGTGAGGGTGAGGCAAGTTTAAAATATTTATAAGGTGTTTGAAATGTCTTTCAGAAGCAAATAAAATTTACAACCAATCTCTCTAAAAAAATTTTTTTTTGAGAGATTGAGTTTAAGAGCAAACTACTTGCAGCTCATCTTTTTTCAAAATGACAGACACGGATGATTTGTTTAACCTGTTGTCAACACCTGGTTCACCTTTGCCATCCACTCCAATGGCTTCTTCTCATGAACCTTCTCAAGATAGGCAGAGACATGCTGTCATTCCACAAGACTCTCGACGACGTCGTTTTAAACCTTATCGACGACCCTCTTATGCCTATCGATTTCCCCAGAACCATGCCCAAGTCTTTTTCCATACTCACGGTCTGGCCGTGTTGTGTCTCCGACACCATGGGTTCACGCTCACCAATGGTGTCGTTTCGTATGCCTTGGATCGGGTAGGTGCGAATGAATTGTTCAACTGTTTACATTATCTCAATGTCGGTACCCTTTGTGCGACCGACTCATGTTCCAAACAAGAATTTAAAGACATTCAAGCGAGTTGGAGCTCTTTCAGTCCTTTCAAACGAACCCCCGTCAAGCTCTTGAAATCCCATCCACGGGGAGAATGCCCCTTTTGCCACCAGACGCAATGTCATCGTTGGATTGCCGTGCAAGGCATGTGTGCCATTCTCCACCAACCTCTCAACCCCATTTTTCACTCGCATCCTGTCTGAAACGTATAAAAGGAGGATGCGTGTCGACACTTCTCCTCAGTTGCAGCATGGATGCCTTCCCAGAGCTCCTTTCCTCCACCGTGGTGCCCGTGACGTTGCCCGAGAAACCCGATGCGTTGGAATATGCCTCTCGGCAGGGCCAAGTTCGAGCGGGCATCCTCTACCAAGAGCCCCACGCGGTACGAGTGTTTACATTATTTTGTAAAGATCATTGGCATCAAAAAAAGACTTTTATGGATAATTTCAAGAGTGCCGTGATGGAGGCCAAGCATGTCAAAGAATTTAGACCCCACGATATCATGCGGGAAAAGTGTCAAAAAGCCTCTTGAAAAATCCAGATCGTTTGCTCAAAAATACCGACAAGAGGATGGTCTACATCTATGGCAACATGTTTTTTGTCAAAAAAGACTTTACCTTTGGTTTGAGAACGGTGCACCCCGGAGAAGTTCATTTCATTCAAACGACGCAGGTGCCCATGCTGCTGTACGAATTGCCCCCCCCCTCCAGTCTCAAGTGCCGAGCCCAACCCAATGTGGCGAGGAGGAGTTTTGAGCCCTATGACCAAATGCTCTACCATCGAACCATCTTGGAGCCCCACACGGCATATCTGATCCCAGCTGGAACCCACTACTTGATGCTGACGGTTCAAAAAACAGCCTTTGGTCTGGACATTATCCCCGAATCCCTTCTCCCTCAGCTCCTTCAGAAGGGATTCCACTTGGGGGATTTCCGAAAAATGAAAAAGTTTGATCAAACCTGCTACAAGCTACCTCCTCCTACCCCGGCTCATGGACTGAAGCGACCTTTGAAGGAGACGCAACCACCCAAGAAACGAGGGTGCATCATGAGACCTGTGCAGATTCCAGAGCCTATACAGATTTCAGTCCCTGTGCAGATTCCAGAGCCTATAAAGATTCGTCCCTGTGCAGATTCCAGAGCCTATACAGATTCTAGTCCCTGTGCAGATTCCACAACCTGTGCAGATTCCAGAGCCTGAGATACTCTATCCAGAGCCTATACAGATTCCAAATCCTGAGCTACTCTATCCAGAACCTGTGCGGATTCCAGACCATGAGCTTCTCTATCCTGTGCAGATTCCAGAGCCTATGCAGATTCTGGAGCCTATGCAGATTACGGAGCCTATGCAGATTCCAGAGCCAGATACTGCTTTGCTCGACCAGCTCCTGTCGTCCGTCTATGGACAAGAACCCCAGGTGCTCCACCTGGTCCCCTCTCTCTTTGATGAAAACAATGAGCTCTCTCATCGCCTTCCTGGATGCTTTTCAGAGATATTTGGCGATGGAGCCCCTGGACTTGTCCATGCCCAAACTCCCCTCTATTGTCAAACACTCTATTAAATTTAAAGCAATTCAACCAATGAATCTGTCTTGTAGATGATCAATAAAAAAATTATTTTTTTAAAAAAAACAAGTCTCATTGTTTGTGTCAAAATGATACAACATTTATTGGACCAGTGTCGACATCGCATGACGATCGTGTTTGGAAATTTGGGTCTCTGGCCAGATAGAGTCACGTATTACGAGTCAGACTATCCTTACACCATCATTTTTTAGCCCAATTTTGGTGTGCACGTTCCTCGGTCGTTTGGAAAAACCGTGGTCGTGTTTACGAGTCGTTTGGATTTGACGTGGGATCCAGGAGTCAATTTAAAATTCTTTCAACTGGGTCGTCCCCCATCTCTCCGAGTTTGGGAAGCGAATCAACCTCAAAATGTAGAGGCCTATACGTTGAATCTCACGGACTGCATGCACCTAGCGGATGTGTACGTGAGTTTATTAACGTGGTTGGACGATTATGAAATGCATCGAGACGAAACCCTTCCTTGGCGCCTGGTGTGTCCCCAATCCTGGAACTAGGTTTTTGAACCACACGTGGAACGCTCGCACCAAAAGACCTTGGCCCATGGGATGCCAGTTGACGTCACGCTCCTCGAGCATGTCCTCGAGCTCCTCGAGCAACATGTCTGTCTAATTTGCTCATGCCAACGTTTTTCACCACCAGGGCAAGCCAGTGCCCATCGAGTTGTCTATTGCCACCATTCCCAGGGATGGCAGTGATCCTGAAGTGCTCTTCATCACCGTCAACCATGACGGACTCCACTCCACGCCCAAAGACATGCGATCCAATGCCTGCAAAAACGCTCGTCTTCTTCTGGTACGTCCCTTGCCCAAGGTTGTGCCTGTAGAATACCTACCCTATTGCGTGAGGGGCATGGTTGACCCAGGAGGCCTCATAGTAGTGAAAAGCTCGAAGCAGCAAAAATTTTTTAAAGAGTTGGGACTCGTCGCCGTATTCTTGGAGATGCCGCCCAAATTCAACACCATTTGCGATTGCACATTTCCCAACCCCATGCATGAGGGTGTGCACGAGGATGTTTCTCATTGCACCATGCTGAAATCTTTTCAGTTTGCAAAATACCTGCAGAAGTTTAACAAGCTGCTGGTGGAATGGAATGACAAAGTTTCAGCTTTGATAGAGTGAAAAAAATGCCCATTGGCCCAAAAAAAAGGTGGGAGAGGACCGAGTCAAGTCGACTCAGTCCCCCCCCCTTTTTGGGTTCATGAAGGTGCCAAGGATTGAGAGCATCTCTTTAAAAAATTTGTACTTTTTACCAACCTCTTGTATTTTTTTTTGCATGTCAATGTTGAATAGCCGATAGAATTCTCATGATATGGATTGCCAGCCAATAGGAATGGATTCACGTGACCCACCAGAGTATAATAGTCGAGCCATCCGCCGCCCTTTTCTCAAATGCAACATGTCTCGTCTAGCCTTTTTTGCTCATGCCAACGTGTTTCACCGTGGGGGTAAGCCTGTCCCCATCGAATTGTCCATTGCCAGCATTTCGGAGGATCCCAAAGTGATTTGCATCACCGTGGATCATTCCAATTTGAGGACGACCTCGAAAGTCTGCTGGTCCAATCGTTTCATCAACGAACGTCTCAATCTCAAAAGCCACCTGCCTGGATCCGTGCCCCTAGAATACCTGTCCTTTTGCGTCAGGGGCAAATTTTGTCACCTGGCGCAAGGAAATCGAGGCCACATCGTGGTCAAGGGAACCGACCAGCGCAAAATCTTCTAACAGCTGTGACTCTTCACCATCAACTTGGAGACTCTGCCAAAGTTCCAGGACCTACATGACCGTACTCTGCCAAATCACCTGCACGATGAGGTGCACGAGTATTATAATACTTCCGAATGCACCATGGTAAAGTCTTACCATTTAGTTCGTTATTTGCAACATTTCAACAACCTGCAGGCCGAATGTAAGAAACAAATGGCTGATTTAATAGAACTGGACTGAACCGAAAACTGTAAAAAATGCCCATGGGCCCAAAAAAGGGGGACCGTGTCGACTCTTGTGTCGACTCGGTCCCCCTTTTTTGGGTTAAGGAAGGTGCCAACGTTGGAGGGCCTCTCTTTTAAAACTTTTACTAAAACGATGCACAAAGATACATTAAAAAATAGTTTCAAGGTCGTCAACCAAGATGTCAAAAAAAAAAACGTTAAAAGATTAGTTTCAAGGTCGTCAACAAAGATGTCATAAAATATGTTAAAGGATTAGTTTCAAGGTTGAAAAGCGTCAACCAATAGAAATCGTTTTACGTGACCTCATTAGAATATAAAAGGCGAGCAGCTAGCATCTAGAAATCAGTGCTTCTGAATGCAGTCAAGAGTTTAGAAATATGTTGTTGGTTAAAACTGTCAGGTTTGGGTTTGTATTGAATATTCCATATCTGGCAGTTTTGACGGAAAAAGAATTTTCATGGCAACAGGTAAATGCTAAATGTTTTTCGTTAAGACTGTCAGGATTTGGTGTAATGTTGAAAATTCTCAGATTCTGGCAGTCTTATCGGTAAATGTTTTTAGCCAAAATCTTAAAAAATCCGAATATTGGTGGTCGCATGTCAACTGGATCCCCCTTTTTTCGGACCAAATTATACACCAAGATTGGAATGCATCTTTTTAAAAGCTTGACTCAAAAAATTGGACTCGCCTGCTGGCTTCAAGTTGAGACCTCCGTGTTTCCTTGACACGCCCAGATTGGAAGACTTCATGTCATGAGATGGCTCGTCCTCGGGTTTCTTCCATACCCATATTGGATTGATTCTCTATCTTTTCTCGATACACCAACGTTGAAATGTCTACATTTCATGGGTTGTGGCTTTAAAGACACACCAAGCTTGAAGCATCTCCATTTAATTTGTCGATCTCCCCCTGACTTGCCTCCATTTCCTTTGTGGATCACCCCACGTTTTAAATCATTCGTCTGGGATGGGCTGAAAAATTTTCTCACGCCCATAAAAATATGTTTCGGAGGAAATTGAAAAAAGTTTGTTAAACACAACATAGGGGACAAGATTCTTACATAAAGAGCCGAGGATGGGGTTTCCTTTCAAAAAAGGTCGTTTTCCATTTTCAATCCTTTTTTGAAAGGGTCACGGTGCTCAACTATTTATTCGACCGACTGTAGTTCAGTGGGGGTACGAGCAGTATTGACACAAAATAATAGGCCTATTGCGTTTGCCTCAAGAACATTAAACCTTGCTGAAAGAAATTATAGTGTGACGGAACTTGAATGTTTGGCTCTCATATGGGCGCTAAATAAATATCGCACTTATTTCGGATCCTTGCCGGTAAGGTGATAACAGACCATGCTGCACTTGCCAAATTAACGAACGGGAAGAATTTGTCGTCTTAAATGATAAGGTGACGCTTAAGTTGGCAAATTTTAATGTGGAATGGGAACATCGCCCAGGTACGCAAAATGTAGTGGCTGATATATTGTCTAGAAACCCGTTAGAAAGTAATGAAGAACCAAAGGTGTCTTGTGCGGTGATTAGGTCGTTAGTACTGTCGTCTAGAGAACAGTTGAGAGAGGAACAGAGGAATGATCCGAAGTTAGGTCATATCTTGAGGTTTTTAGAAAATCCTGATGATAGTTCCATTAATGAGTCAATCTGTAGAAATTGTTCCCGCGACTTTAAGTTAATAGATGGGTTGTTATATTATGCAAAATATACAACCACACTAGGTGAATTAAGAGTATTTATACCCAAAACATTACGTAAAGATGGTATGCGAGAATTCCATGACTCGCCGATGGCGGGCCATCTAGGCAAAAAGAAAACCTACTTAAAAGTAAAAGACGCGTGTTATTTCCCGTACATGAGGAAATACATTTATAAATATGTAGCAACCTGCGACCAATGCTAAAAATTTAATTATAAGAACGGATTACCAGCTGGTCAATTAATTCCAATAGTAACGAATTTTCCGAATGAAATCGTATTTTTAGATTTGTTACGGCCATACCCTGCAACTAGTCCGGATCGCTATAAATTTATTTTAGTAATAACAGATAATTTTTCTAAATGGGTTGAAATAGTTCCCTTAAGGAAAGCTTCGGCTAAAGCAATTGCCAATGCATTTTTTGAGAATTATATTTCGCGTTATGGAGCTCCAGTTAAGTTAATTAGTGATAATGGCCCCCAAATGATATCCGAAGTTTTTGAGCAAGTATGTCGCAGGTTGAACATAAAACACGTTAAAACTGTGGTATATCGTCCACAAGCTAATCAAACGGAAAGAGTTAATTGTACTCTTCTAAAAATGATTTCGAGTTTTGTCGCGGATAATCACACTAACTGGGACCAATTTCTGCGTGAGTTTAGTTACGCTTTAAGGACAGCAGTACATGAGACAACGGGTAAAACACCGGCGGAATTATTTTTAGGTCGAAATTTGATCACTCCATTTCAAAATTAGTAATGATAACTGGTGGATCAGACTTAGTTTGTGGAAATATAGAAAAGTTGTTTGAGGAGGCTAGGATACATACAAAGCGCCAGCACGAGAAGTGGGGGAAATATTATAATAAGAAGAGACCTCAAGTTAATGTGAAGGTTGATGACCTAGTGTTGGTTCAAACTCACCCGTTGAGTTCGGCAAGTAAGAAAATGGTGGGTAAATTTATGCCAAAGTTTGAGGGCCCCTATAAAGTTTTGAGTATGAAAAATAATAATTTAGTAATATTAAAGTTTGGTAAAAGAATAACTGTTAATGTGGATCAGGTGAGAATTTACCATCAAAGAGAATCAGAGGACAGTGTTGCCGAATCGGAAATTGCGAGAAGTAGTGATCATAATGCAGTAGCATCAGACAGGTCTGGTGATAGGCAGCCGAGATTAATGCAATCAGAAAGTGATGGGAATTGTCGTAGAGGATCAGAATCAGGAAATTTGGAAGGTAGTAGAGATATAGTTACGAATAGACGCGATGGAGAGGAGGTAAGAAGGAAAAAACGTGTGCGGTCGGAGTCTACTGTTTCTTCGGGGGGTGATGCGTATAATTTCAGGAAAAGAAAGCCACGTTGGACGGAGAGAGAGAAAAGAGGAAGGCCCGAATCTTGGGTTGAGAACATACAGAGGAAGAAGAGACCGGAGGCCCAGGTATCCCGGGACAAGAGAAAGTTGGCCTCGTCAATGCCGTCTCGTCCCTCAAGAAAGCGGTATAGAAAGGGGAAGAGAGGAAATCGGAAGGAACAATTCCAGGACCATCCCACAGATTCAAATGCAACAGATCCCGTTCAGTCCAGCAGGAAAGGAACTGCCCTTACAACCTCCGGAGCTGACGTCGAGTGGACAGCAGCCAGAATCAGAATCTCGCAGATGGAAGGAACGCCTCAGCAGGAGCATATCAGCTTCAGCGGACTCAATGGAAGAGGAGACCCAGAAGGTGGGAGCGCAGAGAGGACAGCCCTAGGACAAGGTCATCCAGCACAGAGGCCATGGTTGGAGACAAAGCCTATGCAGATTGGATCTAAAGACTAGCCAGGTTGTATAATTCTAATTTGTTTATTTTTCCTCTGACAGACAGTTCGGAGTATTTTCCATGTGGGCTAGTCTATTTTTTTTGTAAAATTTCCGTACAAAAGTTACTGCGTTATGTGTATTTTCATATCGGTTGAAAAAGCTTTTGTATTTAATTTTTTCCCAAATTGTGGAAAAACACTCTTTGAATTGCAATTGTTTTGCTACACATTAAAGACGAGGCTTTATATGTGAGATTACTTGTATTGTTTGTTGTAATATATTCTATGTAAAAAATGTATATATTTTTGTGTGTAATTATCTTACACTATTAAAATTCGAAGGTAAACAAACGTATCTATCTATCTATGTGCGTCTATCTTCTCACGAACCGCACCACGCAGAAAGTCGCGGAAGGTACCGAAAGATCGGGAATTTTCCGGGGAAGCCGTATTGCTCATTTATATTCCGATATTGTAATTAGTTAAAAAGATATTAATTTAAAACCTTAAAACGCCTAATTGTTTTACTCCTGCCGGTTGTTTACTTGGCGGAACTTCCCTTCCGTTTCGGCCGAGCGGTAATCTTACGTTTTCCACCATATTAAAATTGTCATCTAATTTTCGGTGTCGAAATGAGACAAAAAATAATTACAGAATCGGAAAGATCATTTATTTTGCTACGATACGGTATTTTTTTTTTTTTTTTTTTTTTTTGTAAAATAACGATATTTTCTATTTTTTTCCGAATTTTTTAAAATAGTGTTAAAATTGATGCGTTTTTATGAAAATTATTTCTAAATCGTTGGGTATGAATTACTTTTCGTGTTATTAAATCGATATTCTACACTAATTAACTTCAAGCCTTTCTCTTTTAGATCCATTCATTTAAAAAATAAAATTCCCAAAACTTTTTTTTAAAGAATTTTTAAAATGTAGTCCCAATTTTTACTTCATGCGGAGTGATATCGTGTAGCTCGGAGTTAGAATCAACGGATTACGATTTTTTTATTTCTGCTAATTTTTCCCACGCAAATTAATTGTACTGATAAATACTTATTTTAACATGTAATCCTCTGTTATTTTTATGTACTTTTCATTTTTTTTTTGTTTAAATATACCATCTATTAAGCTGCATATCCAAGATCACTCGATTAAATTTTTTGATTCACTCAATAGCTCTGATAATATTAATATGCAAAACCTTGAAAATTATACAGCCAATATTAAGAGGAAGCGACCCAGGAGAATTCTCCTGGGCTCGTACAATCCTCCAAAACTTAAATTTCTCTTTTTATTTGCTAAATTCAATTCTCTTAACTATTTTTGATCCACTTTTATTTATTGCATTCAATGTTAACTGCTCTTGTGGCGGAGTGCTCAGAGCTCCCGCTACACTCAAGACTATAACTGCAGCACTGCCGTGCGCGGTCAATGCGAAGGAGGATGTCCGCCTCGCAGAAAACCGCCGGTCGCTCTTTTCATACTTGTCTTAAATCTTTTCTCCTACTGGACATTGCGTCGCCACACATTACTTTTCGTGTTATTAAATCGATATTCTACACTAATTAACTTCAAGCCTTTCTCTTTTAGTTCCATTCATTTAAAAAATAAAATTCCCAAAACTTTTTTTTTAAAGAATTTTTAAAAAGTAGTCTCAATTTTTACTTCACATTGAATAACTTCTTCAATGATTGAATTCACTTGCTGCATCCCCACTGATCTGAAATTTACCTCATTTTCAGTGCTGCCATTATGTAAGCAAATGGTATGTCACTATTAATTGCTAAATGAGCAATTTTAATCAATTTTATTAGAAAATAATTAATAAGTTAGTTTTTTATAATATACTTTTTTTCGCAGATACGTGTTTAAATAATTTTAACACAGAGTGGAATGAAAAACTATAAAATTAAAATTAAAAAAATTAAATGTTTTTATCAAATAGTATTATTTTCTTTTTGAATGTTTTTTTTCAGTGAAAATGTTAGCATATAACTAGGTTTCCCCCCAAAAGTGGATTTTTAACACTTATACATATGTTTAATCAAACATCCAAACGTTTCAAGAGCTATCTGTAGAATTTTTTTATTAGTATTTATTGATAATGGATTTAAATTAATATATTTTTTTAAAATCAAAGGAATGTTTCTATTATTTTATTATTAAATTAATTATTTGTTAATAAAAAGTATATCGCCTATTATTTAGGATAAAAATACGTTCTAGAGACATTTTTAAGCTAACTGTAAGTAACGATTGATTGATTAATGAAAACCTGAAAATTATTTTATTATTTTAGATTCCTAAAAAGTATCTATTATAAAATAAATGATTTTTTTAAAATCAAGCATCAGAATAGTTTTATGAGTTTTTATGAACAATATTTTTAAATCGTTGCGTATGAATTTATTTTCGTGTTATTAAATCGATATTCTACAGTAAGTAACTTCAAGCCTTTCTCTTTTGATCCATTCATTTAAAAAATAAAATGACCAAAACTTTTTTTCTGCGATTTTTTAAATATTAGACCAAATTTTTTTACTCAACGTTGAATAACTTCGTTATTTATTAAAATTATCGCACGAAACTTTTTTTTTCGTGTGTAAAAAAATATCATCTGTAATCTGTACGAAGATTGAAAAAATTGCTTAAAAATTACGGATTTTAAAAAAAAAATTGTGATTTTCGTAAAGTACCGTTTTTGCGATCATGAAAAGTTTAAAAAAACACTGGGAAGATTTTTTGAGTTTTTTTCGCATGCGCGGTAGAATTAGTGAAGGTCAATGTTACGTTTCAGTTTTTGAACGAATTATAATAAAACACTCAAAATACTTAAATTAATTATTTAATAATTTCTTCATTGAAAAAAAATAATTGCATGAAACTTTTTTCCCGTGTGTCGAACATTTCAAAAAATCCTCTGAATTTTTCTTCAAGATTTAAAGTAGTAGTGAAATTTTGTAATTTGAAAAATTTCAACTTTTCTGTCTTTTTTCAACATACATTTATTTTTAAGAAATCTACGTTTTCATTTCGGGGGGCTAAACAATTTTAACGAAAGAATTCAAAAGTGAGTGAGTGATTTTTAAATCGCACTGTTCACCTACTC